>JAUBOC010000050.1:1561452-1573091 GCA_032275365.1 Anablepsoides cearensis
TTGAAGAGTACCTATGATAGAAATTACAGTCTTCTACATGCTTTGCAAGTGGGAAAACCTGAAAAATCAACAGTGTAAATACTTGTTCTCCCACTGTATAAGTGCAGGGATGAGTCACAAACCAGATGGCAGACAATGACTGTACAAAAAATAAAAAAGTAAAATATGTTTATTTCAGTGTTGTCATGTGATTTCTTTCCAAAACCCACCAATGTACTAAATTTCTGGGGAACTGAGAACTCCTGTGGTTATGTCTGCCTCGGAGAAGACATTTTAGGGTCTTTTGGTAAGATCAGTTGTGAATCACCACTAAAGCTGTTCATGCTTATTCATGTGAAAAGTGCAATCACTCAGGATATAAATATGTAAATAATTTTCTTGTGCTAAAGGGATCAGTTACTCCTCTGACAACCAAAACTTCTCTTATTGTTTTATTTATTTTGTTCTCACTTAACTGATAAACGAAGCACAAAGAAACTAAATCAGCATATTGTTTAAATCAAATCTGAGATTCATCCAAGTTGTAAAAAAAAAATCTTGACATAAGGAGAGACAAATAAATATTTGAACCAAGATCTTGGAATGAGAGTACAAGTACACACCTATAAAAAGGCATGTAAAGTTACACAACACAAGGCAAATATAGAAATACCAGTACTAATTCTTTAGGTGGAGTAACTATTTACATTTTAAAACTCAAGGAAGATCTTTAATCATTAGAGGAGAAAAGAGGAGGCAGTTCAGGCTGCTGCGGTCACAGCTGATGGTTAGAACCAGGAACCACAGACTGGCAGGAGCTCGAATAAAACTAAAACTAAACTTTGTTTTAACAAAACAAAAGGCTGCTGAGGCAGCAAAAACTGGTGTAAAATGGAGAGATAATCAAAAAGAAAACCAGACAGGGGGAAAGCCAGCTGAGTGCAGTAAAACTGATGGAACAAAAGGACTAGGGCTGATGAGGTGTGTAAAGACACTAAACGACAAGTGAGAACATGTGGTCGGGCATGGCAGGACTGAGGTGCAGAGAAAAAAAAAAGAACTGACTAAGGGAGAAGTGCGTGGGGGGCCCAATCCTGGTCCTAAATGGAGACTAACCTGGAAGAATCTGTGATTTGTAGGCTTCTGCAGAACTTGAAGAGGCAATTCAATCACTGAATCAGGTGTGTTGGAGCAGGGAAACAAGTAAAACAGGAAGGACAGCAGCCCTAGATGACCAGGATTGAACACCCCTGGGATTGTGGTGCAGAGGAAAACAAAAGGACAAGAAAAACAACTACAGTAAATATAACATTATAACCAAAGAAAAGACTCAATAAAAAAGCAATAATAACAGTTCTACATGAGTAAATACCTCAGGCGTAACAGTAGAACTTACTTTTTTTATTGAGAATTTGGTTAATAGAGTTTTTTTTTTTTTTTTGGTTCTTATATAAATATTTGTAGTCAGGAACTTGTCAGCCCAGATGTGGTTTGACTTTCTGAGTTACACGTGGGAGGAAACAAAGAGTTTGAGCACCACAAGTTATCTGCTGTGGTTTTAGTGTTTCCGGACCACCAAACAGTTCCTGGTAGAGAGGTCACCTTCCAATCGGAGGGTCCTCAGATCCTGCAGTGTATCGAAGTTTCCTCAAGCAAAACTTAGAACACCCCACTTCTCCTCGCATGCTTATTAGCATATGAATGAGATATACACTCTATTTAGTGTGCAAAACATTTTAAAGAAAACAATGTATAAGCATGAGTGACTAACAGTGCAGAACAAAGAGAAGTGTGTAATTAATTAACAAAACACACACATATTAAGAGCCACCCATACAAAAGTTATTGCATAAGAGCACAAACCTATTAATGTTCTGCAGCTGGGAGTCACAGTTCCTTTTTTACTCTTTTTTTTATGCGCTCAGCTGGACCCTCAGTATGTACACACACCACACCTTAGCAAAGAGGCTAAAATATATAATTCTGCTTTGTTCTTTTATGACTTACTGCTGATAAAAAATGCCTCATGCTAGGTGTACTCTTCTAACGAGCCCGATACGCCCTGAAGCTAAATATGGTTTTATTTTTACATCATGTTTGCACCTGCATAAATGGCAAAATATTTGGCGTGTGACTACAGCATAGAAACTGGGTTATGGCTTCTATACGTTGTCACTCTGGGTATAAGAACCGTGGTCAGGCCTTTTTCCTTCAGGGTGGCATCAACAACATCAACCTCTACATTCAGGAGACATCAACTATCATCAGAAGGTATAAACAAATTAGTTTCTTTTGTGTTTTTATTAACTAAACTATGGATATTCTATAATGAAGTCTTCAAGTTATTGATCAAAACTAATTTGAATGATCTTTTTTGTAAATTCAGAGGTAAATTAATTTTATTTCTGAAGCTTTAATGATGCAACACAAAGATGAGGAATTTTGCCAAAAGGAAACTTTGCTATTTATATGGCAATGAAAATGCCTGCATTTATAAGAGAACTGGGGCTGTTTAATGTTTAATAAAATCCAAATTACTCTTTCTTTTCCTTGCAGCCATGGCATTCCACTCTAATGTGGTTGGCTCGCAGCCTGTCACTGTAACACAGTATACTGTATCTGCTGCACGGTCAGAGTGGAGTACAAGTGTGTGTGACTGCTGTGACGACTGTGGCATTTGTACGTATTTTTGTGTGTTTGTGAGGAAATATAATTTGACTGTTTTCATCAGCATTGTAAAATAAAGGTCATCCTGTCCCCTTTAGGTCTTTGTGCAACATTTATCCCCTGTATTCTGGGCTGCAAGGTAGCTCAAGACAATGGGGACAGCTGCTGTCTGCCTTTCCTCCCAGGAGCCATGATTGCTTTGAGGACAAGCATCCGAAGTAAATACAACATTGAAGTAAGTATGCGAATAATAAAATAAAAATACTGGTTTGCAACATACATACATTGTTTCTTGCTGTCTAATCTTTGTTTTGTTTTACTCTCCCCCCTCAGGGCTCAGTGTGTGATGACTGGGTTATCATGGCCTGCCTGCCTTTATGTGGACTGTGTCAGTTGGCACGAGAGCAGAGGATGAGGAGTTAAAGAACAGTGACTGTTTTTTGAAACCCAAACACTTGGAAACAATGCAATGATTTTAAAATTGACATTTACTGGCATGATTATAGAAAGTTGAATAAATGCCTGCTTATAAACTGAGGTGGAAACAAGACTTTTAAAATCCTTCAAACAGGCTCATTTAGAATTATTTTTATTATAGGTTTAACAGAATGTCACTTACTGAAACATTCTGCAACCAAGTGTTAAAACAGGAAGAAACTAGTCACAGCAGCACTTACTTCCCCCTAGAAGTATATCTGATATTTAATTTCATGCTTTTTATCTTGGCATGTAAAAATCCTAAAACACTAATTCTTCTAATGCAAACCAACTCAATAACCTGTATCATGTAATCATCAAATAGTTCAGTAAAGACACGTTTTGTAACTGCACTTTTTTAAACAGTAGTTCAATAAAGCATTCAGGAAATGACATGTTGCAGATTCTATTATTTTTTTCTAATGTCATTTGCTGCATCTAGAGAAGGACGAGTTGGTCCCATCTTCCTCTTTCTGATTAAGTTGATTTTGTGCGACACATCTCCCTGAAGAGACAAAGAGAAGTGCATGAGTTTGATTTAAGCAGGTAAGAGATTAACATGGCATTTTATTTATACATGTCACTCCTAATTAAAATTATGTAAAAATGATTTTTTTTCTTATAATTTAAAGCTTAGAGCATATAACATAATTATTTGTAGAAGGGGAAGGGAAAGGGGCTGCGAGGATATGAAAGTATTACAAAAGGAGAAACAAATGATACTTTTTTGTGCCAAGGTTCCAGTTTCTGGATAACTGCAATCACAAATAAGACACATTTTTCTAATTTAACATCAAACAGGTGAAACTGAAGTCTGCCTTTGGTAAGATGAACTAACATCTGTTGTTTGAGTTTGAAGAGTTAGCTTAAGGTGTGGCTATTTCTTTCTGCTTTCTGTTCATTGTATTTTTAAAATAGATTTTCTTGTAAAGTGGTTATGATTATTACTACTTCAGGCTCTCTGTAGGTCTTTTAAAATGTTTTTTTTATGCCTTGGCTGCTTTTTATCCTTTCTTTTTGTCATAACTGGTCATGATGACATATTTTTTGCAGTGATTTAAAAAAGACAGGGAATAAAATCTGCAGTAAATTACAGTATTTTAACGTTGCATTCTTAGACAAAAGATAAATAAATAAAAAATCAGCTAAACTGCACAACCTAAGAAATGCATCATCCATTAGTTAATCAACTATGCCAAGTTTTCAGACACTCATGAATTAGCTGCTTGTTGGCGCTAAACACCAAACTGTCTGTCAAACTGTTATCTTTGGTATTTTACACAGATTCACATAAAGAAAAATTGTTACCTTGTGATGTTCTGCTGGTAACAAAACGCCTAAAGATCCCATTTCAAACTGGTTACTTGCCAAGTTGTCTGTTACCTGTTGACACAACACTAATTCATTCCTTGAGTTTAGAAACCTTTTATGTCAGAATGATTAAGACACTTATTTTTTCTGAAATGGTTAGGTATTAACCAGAAGAAAATAAGAAAAAAAAAAGTCTAAAGAAAAGCTTCACAAACCTGATAAACTGCAGGTCAAGAAAAGGTTACAAGAATATATAGTTGAAAACAAAATGTAAAATAAATGATGGGTAACTCTGGTATTACTTCTAAAATATTATTGTATGCATATAACGTGTATCAGAAAAATCTCACAGTATGTCACTCATATTCTTAAATGAAACAGTACATAGTGAGGTAGCTACAGCTTAGACAGAGTGTGCTTTGAACATGCCATGAATGATACTGATCCGATTCAAAAATTGTCTCTGTTCTGATTTCTTTAGCTTGTTCACCTGATCTACAAGCCAAAAGCCACGTTCAACATTCCACTGAAGCAGACAACAAAACAGAGCCAACTATTTTAAAGTCACTCTTGTGGGATTAGATGAAGACAAAATGGCGTCTCCAACTCATCAGCTGTGGCTGCTCGTGTTTGCTCTTGGTGCCGTTGAGCTCGTCTGTGGCTACAGCTTTCACAACTGCATTGCAGAGCCAAACTCAAACTGGAAGAGCTTCAGCTGCAAAAGTCGAAAGGACAAGCACATGTCTGCACTTGTGAAAGACCTCCCAACATCCATCATCAATCTCACGATCACCTTCAATCCACTGATGCACGTTCCCAGCAACAGCTTTGTTCATCTACCAAACCTGCAGAACCTCAGATTGGATCATAACCAGTTGAGACACATTGATTCCTCGGCTTTCCGTTACTTACATCAACTTCAGTCTTTGAATATGTCCTTGAACCAAATCTCAGAGCTCAACGCTTCATTGTTTGAAGACCTTCACAACCTCACCTTCCTCTCTTTGGCAAACAACAAGTTAAAGAAGTTTCCTGAGGGCATTTTCTTTGGTGTACAGAATGTAAACACTTTACTCTTCAGGAATAACTGTCTCACAAATTTCTCAGAGGTTGTGAAATCTATATCACATCTAATGAAACTGGAAGTCCTGGACCTTTGTTCTAACAACCTGACTTCTCTCAGTCACTCAAATGTGTCTCTGCCTCAATCCCTTAGTGTGTTGTATCTATGCAGGAATAATCTGCAAACTTTAGGATGTACCTCATCTTTTCTCAGGTTTATCAAACTGCTTGATTTGTCAAACAATATTGAGCTACATACCATGGATTTTCAGGAAGTGGATTTGAGCCACATAAAGAGTCTACGTTTGAATTCAGTAAGCGTCGACATAGTATTTTTTTTAAAGATCAGCAACATCAATGCAGGTTGTGTTGACTTCTCTGGCACTGGTTTAAATAGCTCAAGCAGTATCAATGAATTATGCAGAATACTGAAAACAAAGCTAAAAAGTATTAAAAATGTTAAATTACGTCATAATGGTATTTTGAATCTACACAACTTCAATTTCTCCTACTGTCCTAAAATAACTGGAGCTTTCGATTTATCCTTCAATAAACTAAAGTCAGTAAAATGCCCAAGCTTTATCTTCAATCAGCTGGGTATTACTAAATTCACTGCAGAGCACAACCTTCTTACGTCTCTCCCAAGCTGTAAAAAGCAAAAAGGTTCTCTGTTCACAAGTATGGAAGAACTAAGCTATCGTTTCAATCGCATTCTCACAGTCAACCCTTATGCATTCGATCAAACACCAAATATTACGGTGCTGAAACTCAACATAAATAATTTAGCATTTCTTCATCGAAAAGCCCTTAACGGGCTGAAAAAACTCAAGATCCTCCGACTGGACAACAACCTCTTGACTGACTTATTTAAGGAAACATTTGAAACAAATGTCAATCTGCGAATCCTTAATCTGCGCAATAACCGCATTTCTGTCATATTTAAAGAAACATTTTTTAACTTAAAATACTTAAATACATTGGACCTTGGAGGTAATAAGATCACCCATTTTCAGCAATCTGGCCTTGATGGGCTAACAAGTTTGTCTAAACTATACCTTGATGAAAACAACCTAAAGGAGATTGATTCTTCATTCTATCATATCTTCCAAGATACGCTCACAGTTCTGGATTTAGCAAGCAATCAGATCCGCTTTTTTAATGAGGAAAACATTTCACCATTTGTAAATCTCAGCAAACTCATAGATCTGAAACTGAATGGGCAGCGGAATCATGGTCTCGCAGTTTTACCTCGCACCTTATTCCGAGGCCTCCATTCACTGAAATCTTTGTATCTCACCAACAATAATATTGTTTATCTTCCTCCGGAGGCCTTTGATGATCTGACTAGCTTAACATTTCTCACGCTGGAGAACTGCTGTGTTGGAGTGGCCCAATTAGAACCAGGGGTCTTTAAAAATCTAAGAAATCTGACCCGCTTGATTCTAGAAAATATGGGAATTCAGAACTTCTCCAAGGAGGTTTTTGGGAATTTGACACAATTACGCATTCTTCAGATCAATCGCAACGTGATGCAGAGCATTCCTGTCAACGCGTTAGAGAGTTTGCCTCGACTCCGGTACCTTGACATTCGCAATATTCCTCTAAGTTGCACCTGTAAAAACAAATTCCTGCAAAATTATACAGTGAAAAACCCAAATGTTCAGGTGGTCTATCTCTACAAGGTGTCATGTCAACCGGATAAAAGTTTAAAATTTTATAACTTTGATACCAAGGTTTGTTACATAGATCTAGGAAAGTATATGTGTTCCATCACCGCAGCTGCAGCCTTCCTGTTTACGGTCATTCCTTTACTTTATGTCAAACTCTACTGGAAAATTAAGTACAGCTATTATGTCTTCCGTTCCTGGTTTAGTGAGCACTGGAGCAGAATCAGAGATAAAGAGGAAAACTGTAAATATGATGCATTTATCTCCTATAACTTTTCCGATGAAGAGTGGGTTTTGAATGAATTACTTCCTAACCTGGAGGGAAACGGATCTTCTTTTAAACTCTGCCTGCATCACAGGGATTTTGAGTTGGGCCGCAACATTGTGGACAACATTGTCACCGCAGTGTACAGCAGCCGTAAAACAATCTGTGTGGTGAGCAGAAACTTCCTGCAGAGTGAGTGGTGCTCTCTGGAAATTCAGCTTGCCAGTTACAGGCTGTTTGACGAGCACAGAGACGTTCTCCTGCTCGTGTTCCTGGAGCCGATCTCTGAGAGGCAGCTGTCGTCCTATCATCGCATGAGGAAAGTGATGCTGAAAAAGACTTACCTGCAGTGGCCTAACTCGGACTGCATTAACCCTCTGCAGGCCCAGGAGCTGTTCTGGAATCAGCTTCGCAGGGCAATAAAAGCAGGGAGCAGACTGGAAACAGAGCAGGATGACGATTATAAAGACTTTGCTCCAGAAAGTAAAGCAACTGAACATTGTGACAATCTGTTAACAAATGAAAGCTATTATAAACTATCTTAAAAAGAATTTATTTAAAGGTTTTCAAAAAACAAAACAAAAAAAATTCACTCTTCCACTTTTTCTTGGGCATAGTGTAATCATAAAACCTAAGGCATTTCTTTCTTTTGTTAAACACAAAGTCAGTAATCATTACTGAAATGTCCTGTTCACTCTAAAACAGATGTTTAATTTCCTTAAACAAATAATGTCAACTGAATTGAGTTGGAATGTAAAACAATGTTTAAATTGGCTTTAAATGTAAATGAAGTAAATGGGTTATGTTTACTCATTTCCTTTGAGTGAAACTAGTTGACATTAATTGTTTAAGTACATGTAACACATTTGTTTTGAGTACAATATGTTGTTGTTTTTGTAGTATACACCGGAAAAATCAAACTGTTTTCAAAATTACACTGCTTCAACTAAAAATCATGCTTTACAGAGATTTTTCATTTCAGTGTTGTTGTTGAATTTTGCATAATAAAAATGCACTGAAAATGCAAACAATGCATAATTGAGTGTTTCTTCATTTAAGCATACATGGAAATAAAAAAGCATTTTGTGATGTCAGCTGGTGCTTTTTTGTTTAATGCTGGTTTTATCTAAATACAAGATGACAGAACATAAAATAAAACGTTCTGATGGTACAAATTCAGGAAGAATTGAGCCAATGCACAGATTATCAGCACGTTAGTACAGCCTCATGGGAGGAAAGGACCAGTGCTCAGGGCTCAGTAAAGAGGAGGGTGGAGGTGTTAGGCTTCTTTCAACCATGTGGGATGGGGGGTAAAAGCTCATGTCAGTATGATGGGACCTGAAGGTTGGGTGAGCTGGAAACTGCTCAAAAGGCTGAAAGTGACTGCTCTGAGAGTGGGGGTGAAATTGGGTGGGTACCAATGGCGCAAATACGTTTCTGGCAGGTTCAAAGAGGTCTTGGCCTTCGGATAATTGTGCTGACTCTGCTGAATGTCCATCTTGAAAGTCAAAGAAGGGCTGAATGTCACAACAGTCTGTTTGCAGTTCACAGGTCTTCTCCCTGACTTCTCTTTTGCTGTGGTCCGTGAAGCTTTTTGGAAAGGAATCAAAAAAAGCTGATTCTTCGCTTTTAGACTTAAAGTCTTGCCAAAGCTCAGCTCTTTCTTTTTGAAAGAACTTTGGAGAAGGTGCAAACAAATCACTTGGTACAGATCCAGATGGCTCAAAGTCCATGCTGAAGTGATGAGTCAAAGTAGGTCTGAATGCGTCATCAAAAAAATGACCAGATGGTTCCACAGGTTCTGTCTTTGGATTAAACACAAAAAATTCATTAATAGGCATAAAAATATAATTCTTAACTTAACAAGGATAATAAACTAAATAATATCTGAATTACACATGAAAACAAAGCAACCTTAGAAACTATATGAACTATATGTTTCTGACTCATTTTGATGACAAAACAGAATCGATTTTACAATCAAACTTTATCTAAACTCTAAGGCAGACAAGACCCCATATAAGCTAATCATAAGAGATGAAAAAATAATAGGCACTTATTTTAATTATTTTATCTTGTACAGTTTAACCCAAATGAAGTAATAGTAGAATGTTTTTACCAGCCAAATGTTGTGGAGTGGAACTTTAAGGTTCTCACCTGTTGCAGACTCCTGTGTGGCTGAGGAGTTGGCTCCCAGGTAAGATTTCTACTTCCTGTTGTTGGGACAGATGTATCTAAAAGAAACAACAAATACAACATTTGAACTCTGCAGCACTTGCAACTATGTTTTTAAACCAAGATAATTTTTACAATAAAAAAATGCTATTTTTGATTAAGTAAAAAAACTTTTGTGAACAGTAAGGGAAAACCTTATTATGTCAGTGTTAAATATTATATAAACAATAATATCTTACGTGGAAGTAAAACCTCATCTTCCATCATAACTTGCTCCTGGTCCAGGGTGGTCTGTGTGGGGTTAATATCATATCCAGCACATTGATGCATCTCACGGAGGTTTGCCTGAAGCCAGGGTCCGTGACTCTTCTGCAGGGACTTCAGAAGCAACTTCCGGGTTTTTGCCAACAAGTTGTTATGTTTTAGATCTGAGAGAGCCAGAGACTCAGACAAATGTGCCGCCACTGCGCTGATGACCTTAGAAACATTTTCTGGATCTTGTCTTCTGTGCTGCATGTGGAGGCTCTCAGCAGTGGGCGAGCTGAAGAGTTGCAGTGGAGCTGGTCTGAGACCATCTGCTCTGGTCTGGTGGTTCTCATGAGGTTGCTCCAAATCAGTAATCATGTGTCCATTTTGTTTTCTGTTCAAGGTCTTAACACTGTTATTTCCACCTGAAGGAGTGAGTTGACATATACCTTTGTTTTCAGACTTAATATAGTTTTTGGGTTTTGTCATGGTTGTTTCTTCACTCTGCAGGCTGTGTTTAGGTGAGGGGATGACTTTAAAACGTCCAGACGAATGATCAGGCTGTTGCTTCGGTCTCTGACCCGGTGTGATATCTGATCCCTGAAGGGTTTTCACTTCTGTCTCTTGGGAAACAGGGCTTGTTTTTCCCCTGACTGGCCGAACCTCATCATCATTGTAAGTATTAGAGTCAGCACCGGCACCCAACAAACTATCACTGGAGAGCAGAGCTGGAATGTGAGTTCCTGAAGACAGGTTTGAGGTGTTATTGTTCTCTTCTGTAACATTCTGTCTGCTTAGCTCAAGTTTGCTTTGATTATTTAGCAACCGTTCAATATCAATGGACTTAACTTTATGGTTGAATAGTCCATGATGTCCAATAAGGCGACTGTCTGTAATGATACTTGGCTCCTGTGCAACAGGGACGGCACTAAGAACAGGTGTACTCCTCCTTGAAGTCCAATGACAACTATTACAACAGTTCTGCAAAAATGCAGCGTCTTTACCGCTCTGGCAATGACAGTGTTGGTGGCATGATTTGGTCTTCCCAGCCTCCTTCCAACCACCTCTCGTCTGACTTCTTTCTTTGCGGGTCTTTAGGCGTTTAATTTTGTGCTGCCCATCTGTCTTACTAGAATGGTTAAAATATTTAGAGTCTGTAGACACTGTGAACAGCGAGTAACAACTTTTATCTGTAGTTGTATCTGTAGTTGACTGTTTCTTAGAAACATCTAATCTTTTTTCCGATGAGGCCCTGTCACACTTGTGGCTCATGCTGCCAAGAGTTCTGCAGAAAAATAACACCAGATATAAAAACATGCATTAACAGAAAAAAAAGTACAAAAAAACTTCTAAAGGATGTAGTGAACCGAGCTCTGCTCTTAAATACTGCAACACATGAAATGCCAGCAGTGGAAAGATAATCTCAAGTGTGTACAATCAGCAACTTTCAGCTTTCACACTCTAATGTAATACATATTAAGCAAAATGCATTTAAAACTGGATTTAGGAAGTAATAAGATGCATGAGTTTCCATGATCCGCTTGTGGATAGGCTTCAGTGTAAAAACAAAAACACATTGACAGCTTCATGGAAATGCATAGCGTCTGTCTTTAAAAAGCGGCTCATGCTCTGAGCTGAAACCTGCCAAAACACTTTCAGATTAGGTCACTTACAACCACAAAGCAGCACATTTAAAGGAAAAGCACTGTGCAGCTGAGCATAGGTGTTAACCCAAAAAGCAACACTATTTGATGGCATAAGGTTTCTGAGAGTTGGCCTGGACAAATTTT
>JAUBOC010000050.1:1576696-1592497 GCA_032275365.1 Anablepsoides cearensis
CATGTTTGAGTGTAAATGCAGTTTTCAGAAAATTCCCTGCTCAAAAGTTTTTGTCTCTTGCACTGATTTGTTCCTTTTAACATTGTGAAGCTCTACTTAGAAGCTTCTTAAGATCCAATAATGCAAAATGCAAATTCTTGCAATTTTTTGACTGGTCTTAAAATTTTCATCAGGAGTGTATGTCAGTAGGTTCCACACTATCATTGTTTACCAAGATGATTTAACAAAAACACTGTATATATTTTTGTTTATACATGTGTTAATTTATTGGCAACAAAGCATCAGGAAAAGTTAGTTCTCTTTATTAAAAAGCAGTAATTTCCAAATCTTCTCTTATTGAGATTTAAGTATTTTCACATTAAAACTGCACTGTATTCAGAAATTACCAAATTATAAAATTGCAGCATTATTTCTTTAAATATTATATGAATCTAGCTGTATGCATCTGCTTTGATATATTATTTGTTTTCTATAAACAGGTGTTTGTTTGCTTATTAATTTTTTTTTCTTTGCTTGCAGATTTGGCGGCAGTTGTTCTCTCCTCTCCACTGCCTTAACTTTGGGGTCGGTGGTGATGCAACACAGCATGTGTTATGGAGACTGAGCAACGGTGAACTGGATAACATTAGCCCAAAGGTTGAAAACACTATCAAATATAATTGAACATGCGCATGCTTGTTTATGCACACAAAAGACTGATTATGCTCAACTATGTGCCAAAATCCAAATTTCAGGCACCTCGGTGCTGAACTATCAGTGACACGTTCTCAGTTTTTGTTTCCTGTCTCTTTTCGTTGCTGTAGGTCGTAGTGCTGTGGGTTGGAACGAACAATCACGGTCACACACCTGAACAGATCTGTGGTGGAATCATGGCTATCGTTCAGCTCATTCATAACAAGCTCCCCAATGCTCACACGCTTGTACTTGTATGTTATTTTCACTATTTTTTTTTAATGGAAGCATTATATCAACTAACCTGCATGTTGGTTGAAAAAGAAAAATGGAGTTCATGCAACCATCAAACCACAGAGTGGTTTCACCCCTTTTGGTTGCATCACATCTTTTTGGAGTGAGGTTAAACAGAGGGCTGCAGACATTACTCAAATGTAACAATAACAATATGCATAAAGATTTAACAAACCACATTAAGAAGACTGTAAATTCTTTGGGAAGAAATGAGATAAAATACCTTTTAGATTAATAATTTGTTTAAAAGAAATGTAAAAATTATCTGTTTTCCAGGGTTTACTGCCCAGAGGTAAAATGCCAAACCCTGTGCGAGAGCGAAACGCCAAGGTGAACAAGCTGGTCCAGGACGCCTTATCATCTGTTCCCCATGGCTCCTTCCTGAACGTGGACCCCGGCTTTGTCCTTTCAGACGGTAGCATCTCCCACCAGGACATGTACGACTACCTACACCTGACCTCTCACGGCTACCAGGCTGTATGTGAACCCCTGCACGCCCATATCAAATCTCTGTTAGAAAAACCTGATGAGAACTGAGTGCCAAGGTTACAAACACGTCATGTATACACTACAGCAGTGGTCCTTTTCCCTGATTCCAGAGATCACTGCCTTGAGCTTTTTAAGACTTTGCATTGTGAAAAAGGGTATTAGGTGTTGGTGCAGCACTTAAACTGTGCAAGTCTTCTCTAAAACCAGGGTTGGTGACCACTGTTGCTGATAATGGGACCAGAAGGTTTTTGTGTGTTTACGGTAGTCAAAAATTGAAATGTGTTGTGCTAGAGAGAGACATTGTCCTCCTTGAGTATTCTGTCTTCTGTTCCCTATTTTTTTCATAAAATGTTAATTTTTTTAAATTTTTCATTTGAAACAGCAGATAAATATGATAAGAGCATCTCCTGGAGTTAAAAAAAAACACATCACATCAGTTCAGACATTGAGTGGTTATGAATAACGATTTTATGCAGCGGCTTTTAAGTTTATTGAATAAAATCTGTAGGTCTCACCATTACTTATCACAATCACAGCTTTGTTCATAGTCACACGCAGCAAATATATTCTCTTCAGCTAAAACTTAGAAAATATTTAAACTTGTGTCTTGTGATATTGACTTCATAAAGAGACAGATGAAGAAAACCCACCAATATACCATCTTAAAGTTAAAATAAGGCAAATATGTAGTCAGAAAATGGTTTTGGACTCAGATTTGTGTCACAATCTTTGTACTTGACATGTAGCTGCCCTTGTCATATTTTGGTTATTTCTCTGTTTAACCATTGAACAACTCGCTTATTTGTTATTAGACATTTTTCTTGGAAGTCATTTTGGCTTTTACAGGAAAAGCTAAGTTGGAATTGTAAATATTGTTTACTAAATTTCACTATAGTCCAGGAATGTTCCAGTAAGAAAGCATCTGTAGAATCAAAGTGGGATCCAAGTCATCAAACTTAAGAAAATGTTACCAATAATACTAATTCTGCCTTCTCTTTTCCTGCTGTGTCTATTGTGAAAAAAGTATATTCATTTGGATTTTTTTGTTTTTTGTATGTGGTAACATTAATGACCAAAGGTATTGATTTTGTTTACATGGTAAAATTTTTGACCTGTCTACTTGCTTTCGATAATGTTATGTTATTGTTTTTATCTTTTCCCTTCACCTGTTGTAACCGCGGTAGAGTTTTATGTTTTCTTTTTGCAAGTTTACGTGTATCTGATTAGATTGTGTTCATCTAGCTGCTCGTGCTTCAGATTAGATCGTTTCGACAGCATAAGGGCTCATACTGTGATTTAAAATGTTTTACTTCACACTAACACGCTCGAGAGCCTCTTGGATGTTGATTGTGTCACGGGAATTTGAAATGGTCCAGGATGAATATTTGTGTAAGTGATGATAGAAACACATTAAATTTCAAACAAGGTGGTTTTAGTGTGATTGATTTATCTTCGAACTGTTCAACTTTTTGCTGTTGCTGACATACTTTGAATTTCACTGAACCAGTGCTTTTGTACATTTTCATGTCTCCCAAGATTGATTAGCAGCCATGAGGTTCAGCCTGAGTGCACATACAGATTTTATCCACAAAGAAAGCAATCGAACCTGGTTGAGTGGTTTGTTCTCATCTCGAGATGACATTCTGAAGAGGGGACGCATTTTAGAAACTTGAGGAGAGAACACAAGACTTGTTTTAATCTTATCTACATGTCTCTGAAAGACAAATGTTTTTTGTAACAACCATGAAAGCAAACATGCTGCTAAAATAGAAGTTGGCTTGCGGATCTGACTGCTAAAAATCCTGTCATACTATAATGTTTTAAACTTTGAATTTGTACTCATATTGACTATATATTTGATTGATTGTTAGCAAAACAGCATGTAAAATGTCCAAAAGAAATTCCAGTAGATTTTTTTTATTCCATTTTCAGCTTTGACATCTTAAATGTTAGACAAATTTGGGGGGGGGGGGGGGATTGGGATTATGCTTTCTGTCTACATTTATTTATTGAATCATTTACTTTCGTAGAACCATTCAGAATACTTGGGTGTTTAAATACATTGTACCGTTTTCTTTGTATTTACTCTGCACCTTTTCTGTTCCACGTCAGTTCAACAAACAGAGAAAAGGCTTACTTTCCCCCATTTTTTCCAACAGTAACAAATATTTTACATTTTAGGGATGTATTATAATATATGACACCTAATTTATCAATGTTCCAAAAGTATATGTACCACATTTACCTGGTGGGCAAAATGACAACACGATTCAACAAATACAGCCATGAGCAGACTAAAACCCTGCATGTCATTTTCAGCAAATATGCCTAAACGTACATATGACATCAGAAATTTTGAAATCGGGTCAAAGTTACATGAAGACAACATGAAAGCAGCTGTGTACTTAACCAGTTCAATTCCATTGTGTTAGAGGATGTAATTTTATTGGGGGTTACACTGCACGACCAAAAAAGTTGCCACCTGGATTTAAGTGGGGCTGCTGCAGTTGGTTCAGCAACAGTATGTGTTCAAAGAATGAGGTCCGCTGAGTCAGCTGGCTGCCACCACAGAGTCCATTGAGAATGTTTGGGATGTGCTGGAGAAGGCTTTGTGCAGTGGTCATACCCTGCCATCATCAATGCAAGATCTTGGTGAAAAAATAATGCAACACTGAATGGAAATCAATGTGTAACCCCCTCCCTCAAATTATGCCCATGGACAGAGCTTTCCGTACCAAGAACAATGTATATGATGAATTGTAAACCAACCAGAATTTATATAAATGTGCTGTTTATTTCCCTCATATCTGTTAAGAAATGTAACCAATGGGACAAAATATAATCATCTTGAATCAGAAGAAAAAAGATTAATTTTTTTATATAACACACAACAAAATAGGGCCAGATTTCACAATAAAAAAAAAGCGAGACTCCTTGGAGCCCTGCATTCCAGGTGAGAATAATGTTAAGCCTGTATTTTCTTACATCAAATTTTATCAAAGCTCCGATCAGATTGCTTGGCATGTGTTTGTTTCCACACCTCTAAATGTGATGGTTGGGAAATCTTTGGCAGGTGAACGCACCACGGATAGAATTTCAGACATCAGCACCAACCTTTATAAGAAGACGGGTCGATTCCTTCCCCTCAAAGGAGCAGACGTTGGTGTAGAAACTGGATTTCGTTCTCTGGAAGCATTGAATTGTTCTGACTTACCCCAACAAAACATGGCATCAAAACTGCTTTTGCTGTCAATACCCCTTCTGTTCATACTAATGGAGCAAATTCAAGGTAGGATGTTTTTTTAAATTAAAATTTACAACAATCTTATCCTGTTTGTATTAATTTTTATATGTAACTTTGTTAAAGGTGTTCCTGAGGGAAATGAAGAGTCTCAGAATCATGGTATGGGAGATTAAAAAAAATATTGAACACTTTTCAACTAGTGTGGTTCATCTTTGTTTCGTTTTGATGATGTCATAAGTTTTTTGTTTAAAGTTTGATTTACATTGTGTCACAGCCTCTTCTGGTGGACAACTGACAACTTCACCTCCATTCAACACCCAAAGACACAACAAAACACCTTGTAACTGTAAAGGTAAACAAAGTGTCACAAAAGATCTATGTGTGTTTCTTTAGAAACACATATACATTTTTAAATATGAGCATTATATTATATGAACAAAATGGAATTAGCATGTCAATCAAACAGTTTTTTGTGTGTTTTCTGTTATAAATTTGGATTATCTTGGAACAGGAACGGAGACAGCAAACACACTTTGCCGGTGCCAGCCGCCTTTCAAAGCCAAACCTAAAAAATGTAAGTTTCTCTGTAAGTTCAGACTAAAACTAAAGCAAATTTGATTTACAGAAATGTTTAAGACATTAACTTTCTCTTGATTTTGTTTTCTCATCCAATTTCTAAACTTGTTTAAAAGTGAAACAAAACACCCCTGCGAAAAACTGCAATAACCTGAAGAAAAGGTCGGCCAGAAAACGGTGCAGAAAACCAAATCCCTCTCTCCCCATCTGAGCAACGAGCACAATCTCTTTTTTACGCACTGCATGTAAAAATACTCACACATGTATGCATGCACACACACAAAACAATTGTTGGCGAATGATTTGTCTTTATTTTTTTCTTTATAACAAAATCTCCTGCTGGTTGCAGCAATTTTTATATCTTTCTCAATAAAGTTTATACAAAATCAGTTGTAATTTTGTTTAATCGATTAAGTAAATTTAATAAATACACATTCAAATAAATGTCTCATTTTAAACTTAAATAACATTTTGTTTAACCAGGAAAAATAAGGATGATTATGTGGGAAAGTGGAAAACAAATTTCATGAGGTTTCAAGAGGTTGTAAAACACAGGTACGTTTGTGTGTCATGAGTAAAATCTCAGTAAATAAAGTGACATCAGTAGCAAAACTAACAATTTGCTAATAATTAGGAAACTTATAATATGTGGAGATGAATGCTTTCTCCCAGTTGTTCCACTAAAAGATTAGTTTGATTCTCGAGAGATGAAGAAGCCTATAGGCTGGCTGGACTTGACAAGAACTCAAAGAAAAAGCAAGTGGGCCGAGAGAGCACACAGACCCACAAACATCAGACCTCCCTTGGAAACAATAAGGTTTGCAGAGGCATGACCTGCAAAAAAAAATAAACAAAACAATGTCAGTTAAAGGAAAGTAGTTTAAAAATCAAAGTGAAAAAGACAACAACAATAGAAGTTATAAGATTTACTCACCAGCAACAGAATAAGTTTTATTTTGGGTCATTGTGAGGTTTGTCACGGGGTTTGTTGCCTCACAAATGTAGTTCCCCTCATTCTGCTTTGCTGCTGAGAAAGTGAGAACTGATCCGCTCCCCACAGGCACAGACTTTTTGTTTAGGAACCAGCGGAAGACGCAGTCTGGGTGCGACTCAGCGGAGCACTTCAGAGACACGTTTCCTGTGCTCGAGGTGGCTGCTTTTGTTGTTGTTGGACCAGAGATGTAAATACGCAGAGGACCATCTGCAAACAGATAAAAAGAAAGTTACGATTAAATGCACTTTGTATTGTCATCAGTGCATGTTCCCATGCAACACCCAAGTGGAGCAGTGGGATTTCAGGTGCCCAGGGAGCAGTTGGGGGTAATATAATCCTAGTGAATGAAAGAAGCTGTTCTGCATAATGCATTGAAACACATGAAGTGCTTGTGTGTAGGTACCAGTTACAGAGGATGTTTCTATGCAGCAGCAATTTTCTAAAACAAATTGAAAACTATACTCTGCTAGTGGTTCTTACAGTTCACACGAAGATTGTAGTCAGGGCTTGGGTGATGAGCAGCCTTATTGATAGCGACGCACTGATAGGTCCCATTATTTTGAACTGTCACAGGGTTGAAGAGAAGCGTGTTGTTTACAATGTGATACATGGATGAGTTGGTGTTGGAGGCATTCCTGCTGATGATCATGCCGTCTTTCATCCAGTAGATTGTGTCATAGAGCCCAATGACTTTACATGTGAGGGTGAAGTTCATATTGTTTAATGGCAGTGTGTTGTTGATGATCGTCACTGACTTTATTGTCTCTGTAAACACAGGGGAAAAAAACAAACAAGTAAATAAGGGTACTTCCATGACTCGTTCAAAATGTTTTGTTCTGTTCAGTCAGCATCCACATTCTGATACCTATGACTGTGAGCATCGTGGAGTTTGTGCTGTTCTTCCTCGTCATATTGTTGTAAGCCATGCAAGTGTATTTCCCACTCATATTTAGAGATAAAGGGCCGACATTTAACATTGAAGTATTGGCTATCTTGGTTCCATTAAACCACCAGCTGAAAGAACTGGGAGGCACTGACATGGCATTGCAGATGAAAACAACTTTAGTTTTTGTTTCACCATAAGCTGGCCCGGAAATGATGGGTGTATCTGGTCCAACTGTAAACATGAGGGAATAAACCATGATCAGATTCCTTCTCATCCTTATTACCGTATCATTTAAAAAATACTAAACAATTGAATGTACTGTACTGTAAAAAGTGGTTGAAATTAAAGCGCTTATAACAAACTCACATTTAACAAGCAGATTGTAAGGAGCGCTGGTCACGTTTTCAACCGCATTAGTAGCCTTGCACTGGTAGGTTCCAGCATCTGAGCGGTCCACTGGCATGAACCTGATTGTCTTATTATCCATGCTGCAAATAGTCCTGTTGTCTGCCTGAAGTGGTTCACCATTTTTCATCCAGTAAATAAAATCAATAGGTCCTGTTGCATTGCATGTTAACCAATATGAACCACCTTCAATGGAAGGACTCATTGGAGCATTTATTTGCACATTTTCAATTGGATCTGAAAACGAAACAAAGTTCATCCCACTATTAATTGTTGTATTTCATTTTTGTAAAAAGTAAGAAAACTTGCACATTAATTTAAAAGTGATTCTTTCAAGTCTCACCAATAACTGTAAGCATTATGGAGGCCATGCTTTTTTTGCCGGTGATGTCGTTGAAGGCCACGCACATAAACTCCCAGCTTATGCTTTTGTTTAAAGGAGGGGTGATATACTCAGACATGTTGGAAATCAGAGAACCATTCAAATACCACTCATACTGGCTTGAGGGGACTGATGCTGCATAACATCTGAGTGTGACAGAGTCTCCTATCTTTGCCATCTGGGGTCCCATGATAGTTGTCATGCCTGGTCCATCTGAAAACAAACATTTTTAGTAGATGATCATTGTTTTGTTGTTAAGGCTACACATTGAATGCATTTTTGTTCTGTTTTTTTTTCTGCCATTACTTTTTGTCTCTAGGGGGCGTGTGAAAGTGTAGGACAGTTTAGCTTCAACTAATCTTGTCTCATCTATAAACAGTATACAAATGATGAAGCACTGCATATTATAAGGATAAAGAAATATTAAAGCATTAACATTTTGATTATTTATTCTTTTTATTTTCTGCTAAGCGTGGTTCTTTTTGGATGAATAAATAAAGCTTCTAAAACATTATATTATAACTGTCTTATAGTTATTTGCATAAATCTTGAGATTGAAATGGGTACTTTTTGTCGTAATGTGTGTTGCTCAATCCAGTGGTTGCTGTCAGACAAAATCTATTTTTATTTTTGGACAGCGAAGCAATTAGTTATTGATGACTAATGGAAAGTTAGAAAGGAATGTACAATTTCTGCATTTCTAAATAGTCGACACCAATGTTTAAATCTGTTTAAGTTGGTATTATTTTTTTAGACGTCATGCATACATTTAACTGTATTTTGATTTAAAACGTCTATAAATGAGAAGCACTTGTGTTTCTGCCTTTAAATAACAAAAAGAGCATCCACAAAAACTTTTTTATCCATGGTATTTGTAAAGAATAAAACAGAAGATTTACAATTAATTTAAACTGTTATC
Organism: Anablepsoides cearensis; assembly: GCA_032275365.1. Classification (NCBI taxonomy): domain Eukaryota; kingdom Metazoa; phylum Chordata; class Actinopteri; order Cyprinodontiformes; family Rivulidae; genus Anablepsoides; species Anablepsoides cearensis. Next base: position 1,585,558 of record JAUBOC010000050.1, read on the forward strand.
TGCTGTAATAATTTGAAAATAAATTATTTTCAAATAATTGCACGCTAAAAATTGTTGTAAACTATATATTGAATTACTACCAGTAGATATAAACTCTTATCTTAAAGGAGACATGTCATGCTTGTAAATCCTTCTTGTTCACATTTAAACCATTCAGTTGTAGTGTGTATAAAGTGAAACTGCAATCCTTTGGTCTGAATTCCTCCTTATTGTAACTCCACAAGCCCATCTTTCACCCCTTTTCTGAGGTGTGCCTCATAGCAACTCGTTTTGATGCTGTCTCTTTAAATGCAAACAAGGGAACTAAATTCAAATTTTCTATATTCCTTGAGACTCCAAGTACACAACAAAATGTATTTAACAGCTAAAAAAGTGGATTTAGCATGGTATGTCCCCTTTAACTTTGAGATCAAATAAAAAAAAAACTCTGAATGTCAAATAAAACTTGGTTATTAGCAGCATAAAGACTTTGTCTATTATACTTACAATTGACAATCAGATTGTAAGGAGCACTGGTCATGTTATCAACTGCATTAATAGCCTCGCATTGGTAGTTTCCAGCATCTGATCGGTCCACTGGCATGAACCTGATTGTCTTATTATCCATGCTGAAAATAGTCCTGTTGTCTGCCTGAAGTGGTTCACCATTTTTCATCCAGTAAATAAAATCAACAGGTCCTATTACGTTGCATGTTAACTCATATGGATCACCTTCAATGGAAGGACTCATTTGAGGCTCTACTTGCACATGTTCAATTGGATCTGAAAACAAAGCAAGAGTCGCAGATGTTAGATTAGTCTCTTCTTTGTAAATGGAAAGAAGTTTTATATCAATATAAAAATCCATTTAAGTCTCACCAATAACTATAAGCATGATGGAAGCAGTGCTGCTGTTGCCGGTGATGTTGTTGAAGGCCATGCAGATGTACGTCAAGTCCATGTCTTTGTATAAAGGAGGGGTGATGTACTCAGACATGTTAGAGACCAAAGAACCATTGACATGCCAACTGAAGACACTTGGAGGGACTGAATCTGCTGAACAACTGAGTGTGGCAATGTTTCCTCTCAGCACTGCCTTCGGTCCCACAATGATTGGCATATTTGGTCCATCTGAAAACAGCCAATGTACAAATAATTTTTTTTTATCTCTGATCAGTTTATCTGAAATATTTAAATGTCCCAATTTTGTTGTGATTTATCAACAAGATACAGCATGTAAATAATGCAGGAAAAAAAAAACAATTCTTACAGTTAATGAGAACCTCATAGGGGCTGCTGATCATTTCGCTCACAAAATTAAAAGCCTTGCACATATAAAATCCGTTATCAGACATCTGGGCTGGACTGAGAGTGAGCGTTTTGTTGGTCATGTCAAAGACTTTTGAGTTGTCAGCAGAAATGGGTTGACCATCCTTCCACCACAAAATGCTGTCAACAGGTCCAGTTATATCACAGGTCAGACTGAACGGCTCATGAAGTATCGCTGGGCCGCCAGTCTGTTTCACAACAACAGCTGTGATAGGATCTATAACAAAAGATAAGAACGGACAGTTTAAAATGACATATATGTTTCATAAATAGGGTACATTTTGTGGACAAAAATAGGCATTTATTGAGACAACATCTGTGTTACTTCATTATCTTTGGCTAAGCATTTTGAAAATACTTTGGTTTTGATGTTATTGTTTTTTTATTTTTTTTTTTACAGTATTTGTCTTTATTATATTTGTTAAAAGTTCTATCCAATGATCTGAAACTGCTTCTTTTCTACATGCATTTGAGTCGTTACAACAATAAACTGACCAAGAGCCTTGGAAACATTTGCATGTTCGTTGCCTATTTACTCTTATATTAGGTACTGCATGTGTCTATTAAATACTGAACTGGGTGCGGCTTTTTGCCAAGTTACCTCAATATACAGACAGAAAACAGAAGTTTACGGTCTCCAACACAAGATGACAAATTTAAAATAGCTGCACCTCTAAAGCTTACAAATGACTATTTAATTTCTCATTTATAACATAATAACAAAATGCAAAAAGTTTGAACTGCTTCATAAAAACTTTTGCTGCGATTGCTTTACATTGAATGATATAATCAGTTTTTACTGAATGTTGAATTCACTTTCTTTTCTATCTTTGTTGTTTTAATCCACAAAATAGGACATTTCATGATATTAAATGTGACTGAAGAAACAAAGAAAAATATCTTACCCATGGTTTGAATAAAGCTACTGGCACTGTTGTACCTCAGGGTGACTGCATTGTAACTCAAACACTTGTAAGTTCCAGAGAAGCTTTCATTGGTGTTCTCTAAGTTGAGCTGTGGACCATGCTGGTTCAGGTACATATCATTAAACAGCCACTGGATCATCGCTGCAGGGCTGGACACCGCTGAGCACGACAGTGAGATGTTAGATCCTGATTTGTAGATGATCTTTTCAGGCATGATCATCATTGTGGTGTTTTCTGGACCGTCTGATATAAGAACAAGAGGAAGATTTGATGTTATTGCTGCGTATCTTTAAACTATTGGCTTCATATACATGTTTTTTTATATTTAAACTTACAACTGATGTTCAACTGCAGAGGCGGGCTAACTTCATACCCAATATCATTGGACACATTGCACCTGTAAGGGCCCTGATTATCTCGAGTCACCATCGGGATGGTAAGAATGGCATTTTTATTGCTGAACTGTGCATTTCCACCATCAATGATTGTAGAGTTTCCATCCAACCAGATATACAACAGAGGAGAGCCGGTGGCCACAGAGCATGTGAGGACTGCCGTGTCATTAAACTCCACCAGGTTTGTGCTCTGAGCCGACACAGTCGCATTTGTTATAGGCTCTGCACAGAAACAAAATGAGGGGACGTTTTGTGAATTTCAGTGGAAAATTTGCAACCTGTAACCAGAACGTGAGTGGGAGCCCTTACCTTCAACTCTGATGGTCAAGTTAGCAGTAAACGCATTTATTTGATTTAACGTGTACACTCCAGAGTAATTCAATGTAGCTGATATTATAGTCAGAGCTGACTTAGCTGGGTCATATGTTACCTTGTCCTTATATACATTACTTATGGTTTGACCTCCTGGGTAAACGACTGCAAGGACATTATTGTTGAATAACCATATTCCCACTGTGATAGGTGTGTCACTGGCAATTGTCACATTGCTGCCCACTGCTACAATGTTTTTGGCGGTATATATTCTTTGACTGTGAACATGACCTAAAAACAGACAACAAAATAATATATAAGAAAAGAAGTTGATGTATTATACACAAATTAAATCCATGCTGTTAGCAGCTTTAGCAAAATCAAAATAGAATGTAATAAACATGCAAAAATGGAGCATTAAGAATTTTTAGGATATCAACTTTATCCTACAATCTCAACTGAAAGCAACTAACATCTTTCATTTTTGGCCACAAAAACAAAAAATTTATAAAAGCAAACAAACTAAAATCAAAAGGTTGTCCAAACCTGCAAAGGTGATCGTTGTCAAAATGAGGAAAAAAACAATCGAAGACATTCTGCTCTTCACTCTGTTTTCACAGGAGAACTACTTCATCAACCAAAACGTCCGGACTGGTTCACAATTTCAAATCTGGAGATGATGTTTGATCCCAGCTTTCCAGTGAGCAAATATTTGCTCTGCAGCTTTCAGTTCTTTTGATGCAAATGTCGTTCCCGTCTTCCATCACCGTGGCCCAACATATGCTGCCACGCCTTGTTTTGCCCTGATGTGCCAAGGTTTTATTGGAATTACCGGGAGTGTCCATTTACTGTAAACTTTTCCATCATTTTTCAGCTTTTAATGAACCAGAAAATCACATGACTGGATTTTGCGAGCTCACGTGGAGTTAAAAATACCGAAAATGAAAATAATGCAATTAGTGTATACAACACAGTCTTTTCATGAAACTTGTTTAATCTCTGAAGGATTATAAGAATAGTGGAATAAGAATGTCAAATTCAACTATTACCTAATACAGTTTAATTCTGGGAAGTTTTTAGATTATGTGAAAATGAGTCGAACAAATTCAATGAGGTCAAACTGGATTTATTGTACCTTAATGGACATGTTCTTTCTCTCACTCTGTTTACTGTAACCACAAACCTATGATGTCATTTTTTTCTAAGAACACAGACAACTGTTTCCATTTAACCAGCATTGAAGCAAATTTAGAAAAAAAAATATTTTCAATTGGGTGTAGACGAAAGATTTTAGGTTCAGAACACATTTTTTATATATTTCAAATGTTTCTAAATATTATGTCAGTAAAAATGAATATAACAGGCAGCAATGCAGAGATTAACAAACATGTTTGCTTGACAAATAATAGTATTGTTATTCCTCCTGTACTAATTAATGAGTAAATACAGACACATCAAAAGGCTTGGAACATTTTATCAGGTCATCATAGATTTACTAAAGGTCACATCAAAAATTAAACTGTGTGCAAACACCAATTATTACATCGAAACACAAACATGATTTTCCCTTCAAATGAAACATGAAACTGTTTTCAACATAGCAATTATATCTGTTTTTTGTCATGACAAGAACATTTGTAAAAAACAATATTTAGATGGAAATAGAAATTTGATATCTTTTGGTAATGGCAATCGTGTTATCCTTATTGGAACCAAGTTCAACTTTAGATTAATAAACAGTTTATTCTCTCTGTCACACAGGTTATACGTTTAAGAAATTTAGAAAGTTGAGATTTACAGAGGAAAACTAAACCCAGAAATCTTCAATATGTATCTGATGTGCCTTTTGTGTTTTTAAGTTTTAGTTTTACAGAAGTTTTTAAGAAATGAGGAAAAGGTAAACAAAGTAACCCAAACTTCTAAAAACTCACAATGATTCAGGTTGAAAATAGTTTTATAGCTCATGTAATATTGTAAGCTACAACTATTTAGTCATTGACATTCAATATCATTTGACTGAAAAACAAATAAAACACACTTAATAAATAATTTAAAAAATAGGTTTTCTTTTTTATTATTGTTGTTGATTTCTGTCTATGAGCTGAATGGAATTGTATATTCACACTTGTGCATGGAGAGAACACGTAAACTCCACAAAGAAAGGTTGGGAGGCAAACCTGAGACTCGCTGTGAGGCAGCAGCTCCAACTTTGCCCACAGTTTGTGTCATATCATTTTATTAACTTTCTCAAAACATGTTATTTGGATTTTGCATAAATGTTCCACATTAATTTAATCCTCAATCACAGATTGACCTCAAATGAAAAATCCCATTTACCCATAATGACAGATCTTATTAAAAAATGAAAGAGTTCAGGTTTTCTTCATGCAGCAAAGTCCTCCAGGAGCTGAATGAGCCGCGCTACTCTGTGAAGGAGTGAAAACAATAGTTATTCTTATTAGAATAATTTTATTTTAACAATTTAAAAAATAATCCTACAATTTTTTTTATTTTAGCTGTACATCTACTGTATATTGTCTTGTGGAAACTAAAATAAACATTAAATATGCTGTCTAAAACAGTTTAAATATTCATGTTTTATTTAATATAATGAAATGTGAAGATTATGTTGCAGAAATAATAAGTATTATTTCCATTACAATTATGATTCTATTTGAACTATTTGATCTTTTACTGAAAAGTTTATAATAAAAAGTGTCATTTTTTGTTAATAACTTACCTGGTAGAGATGAAAAGAATCCAATCAGGGACAGAAGAAGGAGCAACACATTCATCACCTGCTGTTCAGACTCTATAAAAACCATGAGGATGAAACTAAGTGGATAAAATAAAAATGTTAATGCATAAACAAACCTAACTTACTTGATATTGTAATGACTTTGGTTATACTGTTGAACATGTTGGTGCGGTTGTTAAAGGCCAGGCAGGAGTATTGACCACTTTGGTTCTGACTGACAAGGAACAGCTGCAATATGGCTCCTGCTGTGTTCAGGAGGTTTCCTCTGAAGGCCCACTGAAGCTGAGCTGGAGGGCTGGAGTTTGCTGAACACAGCAAGGTCAGATTGGACCCAACTGGGAAGGAAGTCCCACTCAACCCGTTCACTGTCAGAGCCATGTTTTCTGGACCATCTGAGAGAATCACAGAAAAAGAAGCAAGCAGACCAAACTGCACATTAGAGCGTTGTAGATATTATATTAGATTAAAAGGGCCTAACTCACAGCTGATGGTGAAGTTGACCGGATTACTGGTCCCATTACTGATGAGGTTGAACACGTGACAGCTGAAAGGTCCTGAGTCATATCGCGTCACATTGGTGATGATGAGTGTCGAGTTTCCATCCGTCACCTGTACTCTGATGCCGGCTGTAATCGCAGAACTGCCGTTCATCCAGAGAAAAGCGAGAGGAGATCCCGAGGAGATAGAGCACCTCATGACTGCTGAACTGTTGAACTCAGTCAGGTCCGTCTGATTTGTGCTGAGCGTCACATTTGAAACGGGTTCTGAAGACCAGAAAGTGAGACATGTTATGTAAGAATGTTAAATCACACCAAAGGGGTTTAGTTACAGAGAAAAAAAAATTATCATGTTTGAAAATGTATGAATGCATTAATGTTTTAGCATTTAAAAAAAAAAAGAAGTGTTTGGTCCAGAGATCATACGTTTTGGAAAAAAACATGTTTTTCATCAAACTATGACTCAGAAAACAGCTTCAAAACAAAACTAACCCAACAAGAACAAAACAACACTAAGTTTTTTTTTTGGCTGAACTTAATTAATGGAATTAATTTCAATCTATTGTTGTGCTGAACGTAAAGAAAATGTTTATACAGTTATAAATTTTTCTTTCAGTGTTTTTCAGTCCTACTTCATTCACTGCAAAAACTGTCCATCTAACCAAGTTTTAAAATCTTATATCCAGCCAAAAAGTCCTTTTGATCTTGTTTTGAGACTGATTTACTAAACAAGAACTGATTGTG
>JAUBOC010000050.1:1654447-1666762 GCA_032275365.1 Anablepsoides cearensis
CAATGACATGTACACACAACAGTTTATATTTAATCACTTATTCTTTGAAATTTTAGGGGAAGCTGAGCTTCCCTTGCTGTCTTAGAGGAATCGCCACTGTTTTGCACATGGACCAGATGTCACTTTTTTGATTTGAATCAGAGTTTGATTACACGTTCACACCTCCCCAAATGAACCAGACTTCAAATAAACTAGAGTTCGATTAAAGCGGACTATACAAGGCAGGTGTGAAGACACCCTCAGTTCCATTACTGGCTTTAATCTTGACATGCTCATTAAACTTTAAGTAAAAGCTACTTTCAATAAAACTCACATACACACTATCTGCCAGAACACATTTGGGAAACTAAACTGTCCAGTTGTCCCTTCACTGGAACATTAGGTTGGACATCAGCCATTAGCTGCTCTGTGTAGAGAGCGAGGAAACTGTTACTGGAGACATTTCAGAGGATGAGAGGAGGAAAAACAACTCACCCTTGGCACGATGATCCTCCTCTTTGGGACACTGTCCTCCCTCCCACCACCTCCTCTTCAGGATCTCCAGCCTGTTATTCTCCTGCATCTGGAGGATGGCCTGCGTGATCTCCTCTCTGAACGGAGACCCTGGCACATGACGGGGAAGCAGGAAACGAGATGAAGGTTGACAATGTGCGGCGAAAAGAAAGGGCGTCGTTTCAGACCAAAGAGCGTCAGAGAGCAGAACACGGAGTCAAAAGAAAGAGAATGGCCGTGTCTAGCTTTGAAGTGGATACAAGAGACCGTGTGGTAAGAAGAAAGGGAAGATTATGGAGATAAACAACGAGATTACAACCAGAGACAGAGACAGCGGTGCAGCTGCTGCTCGAACAAATGATGTGATGAGTTAAATACACAAGAGCAGAGTGGGAGGATTTAAAGGGTAATCTGACTAAAAACTGCAAATATACTTTTTATGACACCATATTGATATCAAATCACAAAAACAGTTAAATTCTCAGTAAGAAACATTCTTAGAAAAGCTGCAGCTCCTTTTATAAATGAACTTGGTTTGGAAGCAGGAGTCAGCTGAGACTATAAATCTAATAATATTAATAAACAATATTTATTGTTTAAAACATTGTTTTTTAATCTTGTAAAATGTAAACAGTTTCTCTAAGGCTGAGGGAGGCTATTTGCTTGAATCTTGTTTTCTTCAGTAACCCGCTGCTCCCTGAAGAATACACCAAACAGAAACATCATGTTTTATTTATTGTCTCATATCTGTGGTGAATAATGAGCTTGCTCTTTGTTATAATCTCTAGTTCAAGTCAAATCGTTACAGAGTATGAATCACTCATCTGCAGCTTTATATTCAATGTAAAAAACCTTCAAATAATCAATCATCTAACTGAACCAGAAAGAAATCAAACATATTTGTAATATACTATGTTTTTAATATTTACACACAAAAATAGATGTTTTGCTTTATTTTTAGAATATGCAAGTTTCTTTTTTTTTGTTTGTTTTCTTGTTCCTTGCAGTTTTCCATTAGTCTATAACAGAAAGTGAAACCATGGCAGACCTCTTGATTAGAACAGATCAATGTTTCACTGGCTAATTCTATACGTCCAAAACAAGAGGAAGAAAAAAAGCAAAATAGTCAAGCTGAGTATTTGAAAAGCAATCATCTGTGTTCATTACCAGCAGATCAAATGCTTACTAATCCCACAGATAAAACTCCATCAGCAGCAGCTTTTTTTTTCAAGTTTAATCTCACAAATCAGCCACAAACACGTGTCTGTTTAGCATAATTGATCTCTTGTGGGTGTTTCTGCATCTTTTGCAATCAATGACTTGTAATCCTTCCTCTGTTCCTTTTGTTGGTCATATTTACAGATTTAGATCTGAGATTAGCCCCCTGTCACACCCGCGTGAAACACTCGTTCACGCTCTCACACTTCCTCTGCCAGAAATGTCTGCTGTTCACGGCTTTCTGCAGATTATTGCCCACTCCGTTTCTTGGAGAGTTCACTGGGGCTATAGGTGACCTACTTTACTCTCCGCTGTAAATAGCTCCCAGACTAATGATTTTGTCCTTGGCTATTTCAAGATAACAAGAGCTCAACTTCTCTGAGGAAAGTCAACCTTGAGCTAAAGGATTAAAAGGGGACAGCTTCCACGTGACACGTTAGAGCAGAATTCAGAAAACAAAACAAAACAATGTGTCTAAACGGGTCAAAGTTTTCATCATAACCATCTTGTTAAATATGTCAATAATCTTTCTGTAATAATTATACATTTTGCTTCATAAACTGTTCAGCATTTACATTTTTCTATATTCATAAAAGGTTATAGATGTAGTTGTATTTTTTACTTTTGTTTTTCTGATTTTTAATGTGTCTATTTTGTTTTTACCATTCTGCTGAATTTGGCTCTTAGCTAAAAAGCTTGAATTCCTTAAAACAAAAAAACAAATATATATATATATATATCAAATAAGATAAGATAAAAAGAAATGTCTCATTTAAAGATGCAGTATAAATATGAATACAAATAAAGGTAAAAAGTAAAAACAGAAGATAATATTTCATTATAAACTCTGTATCAGTATGTTTTTGATACTGAAAGAGATATAATTTATCACATTCAGTGAGCCACTCTTTCCCTCTTAAGCTGTCTTTTTTTGAAAGAGGCAGGTGAAAAACAGATTTAAAAAAGATTCAAAACATGATGATGAATTCAAGAGTTTTGAGTGAAGAAGGTTTTCAAAAGAAGCAGAGGCATCAATGAGGATTAATTTTTTTATTTATTTAATTTTTTTCAGGCTTTAAAGGTTACAATCACCTTATGTATTTTCTCGGGTGATGTTTGCGTGGATTGCAGTTTAAAGGTCACAAATACAGATGTCATGTTTTGGATTAGACCTGCGTTTTATCAATAAAGTATTGAGCTGATTTGAGCAGTTTACCGCCCAACCTCAGAGCAACGATGAATTCACAACTGCTCAGCTTCCTCACTCTTCAGCAGCATTTAGCAGGATCTGTGTTGCACTTTCCAAATGCTGTGACTCAAAACAAATCTGTGTTTTTAAAGTTTTAAAGGGGCATGTATTCAGAAAAAAAGCTGGAGCTGTCACACAAAATATAAGCATGAAACCCTATTTTACCATATTTAAAATAACATGGTAAAGATTCATAACCAGGATGATGGTTTTGTGGTGTCATTACCTAACGGCAGGCCGATGCCGTAGCCCTTGGTGTCCAGCAGGCCTCCGATCTTTGTGAGGTTACAGTTTAAGCCTCGATGATACTCGTTCATCGTGCTCTCCATCAGGAAGGCGTACTTGGAGTTGAGCACACGAGCGATGCCTTCCTCCGTACTTTTCACAAAAACACTGGGCAGCTTAGAGTTCATGTAGTTCCACATTCGCTGATACGTTTGGTACCTCGAGTTCTACAGAAAGATTTGAGGAGATAAGTCTTTTTTATTGACTTCAAAAATACACGTTTCAGCAGCAGATCTGTAAAACCGACTGAACTATAGACGTTTCTGTGTTTTTTGGTGACAGATGGCTGCGATGGCCACTTTGAATTAAGTTGACTCTAAAAAATGATTGACATGTTGAAGTGCATCCAATATTTCATACGATATTTTGCTAACCCATGACACAAATCATCACAGTGACAAATACAGACAATATTTTCAGCATTTTGCTTTTAGTGATAAAGAAAGACACAGTTAAAAAGCAGTTCTGATTTAGCATTTTTGATGTCTGGTTTGGGAACATCTAACCAGTTACAATTGACTTTATTGCACCATGTTAACATCACATGACCAGTCACATTAAAGATGTGTGTGGTTCACTTTGATAACCTATTTTAAAAAAAACTAATATGTTAAACAACAGCCAAGCAAAGAAGAAATAAAACTATTTTGTCATTATGTCCACACACCATGGTTACTGTAATAAAAAGATAATAAGTCTGTCAGAGGAAGTGAAGAAACAAAAAAGAGAAACTAAATGAGCATAAAACTGGATAAAAGTGTATTAGACTGACACTTATTCACTGGAGAGAAAACAAGATGCAATCAAATGATGTTTATTTATTTAAAAATGTTTTCTTTACATATCAGTTTTTGCTAATAAATGTTTAAAATATATATGCAAATTTCAAATATCAAATTAAAAGGCTGAAACTTTTTACAGCAGCTGTAGATGTGAGAAAAGAGAAGACGCTCTGAGTGTAATGATGTGTTTGAGTTTTGTGTGTTTGTGCAGATTAGGCATCATTGAGTGAGATAATGTGCTGTAACATTGGAACTGGCTAATGTTGGCAAATACAGACACCATCTTTATCCTCAATGCAGACAAACATTAAAGAGTAAAAAACAAACCTTTTTCCCTAAATCTACATGAGTAAACAGACAATTTTTAAATACTCACAAACCCAATCGTCCACCGGCTAACACACCAACATCCTCAGACAAAACACACTATGACAAACACAGATGTCCACTCAGAAGCCTGAAGCATTGTCATAAAGCCAAAGACAGGCAGTCAGCCACTTAACACAACCAGCCATGAAGATGAGCAGAGAAACTCAGAGGCCTGGTGTGAACACATTCACACAATTCACAGCAAACAGGTTTGAAACACAACTCACTCTCATTACACACATAATTAAATCATTTCAACTGAAAACACAAAGACAAATTTAGCAAAACCATATCAACAAATTCTAAAATCGACCGCACCATGAAGAAAGTCATGGTGCTCCCTCCATGAATGGTTCCGTACTCGATGTTGGTCTGATCGGCCAAATCATCCGGAGACTCGATGGGGACCTCCATCCTCTGAACGGTGAGGAAGGCCGCCAAATTGGCCGTGTAGGAAGAAATGATAATCAGAGTGAAGGCCCACCTGTCAGATTGAAACAAGGGAGATAAAAGTAGAGGATGTCTGTAACAAAACATAGTCCCTTTCTTTTGACAAACTAAAACTGTAAAAGAGCAACTGTTCAAACTGATATTTCCTTACATTCAACATCCATAAACAGCCAATATTGCTTTACACTTACATACTTCAATAATTCACCACCCATAACCTTGAAAACTCTTGACATCTTTGTGTTTTCTTTATCGCACACAGATGTGTGAAATTCATTCTTGTTCTCTTCTACTTTTTGTCTCTTTAGCTCTAAGCTATTTTTCTTTCTTTCTCAGCACATGATTGGTTCCGGGTAACTTTGTTGCCACAGGAGGAAAATCAGGCAACAGTGTATTTTTTGTCAGCTTTGCATTAATTCATTGTTTGCCTTAAATTCTGTGCCAAGCATTTAGTTGTAATATAAAAACTAGTGAACTATCTGGAACATTTAACAGATGTGTTATGAAAGCAGATTTTAAGAAAAAAAATCAAGGAATGATCCTCAGCAGTGATATCTCTGATGGCTAATCCCCTCTAGTCATGTTAAAAAGATGAAGCCTCTTTGGAAGTGAAAGAATCAAAAACTAAACCCAGTTGGCTTCTAGGGAAGCTCGAAGAATCATCAAGTAGTACAAGAAAAAAAAATTCAAGCACATAGACTCCTTCTCCCTCATTAGCTTCCAGACCCACTCATATCACAAACGCTGTATGTCTTAAAGTTTTAAAAGTGCAGAGTGAAAACTTTCCCTTCAGTTGATGAATATAAATGCGGTCTTCTCGATTTCACACAATTTTCTACAAAGCGAAGGTCAAACATTCAAATGAAGAAACAACGACAGGCAAACATTGTGAGTGAGGGGTGGGGTGGGGGGGGGCACACAGCTGGTACGTACCACACACCACTGACACATCTGGTGGACAAGGCTCGGGGCATTATCTCTGATCCCTGCTGCATGAAGCCACCGACAGGAAACCACAAACTGTTTCCCAGGGTGTACTGGTTCTCCAGCATGTCCCTGCGCTCCCGCAGGCAGGGGTGAGGGTTGTACCACTCATAGGGGCTCAACCTGGTCAGGAAACAAAAAAAAAAACAGAAATTTTGTAACACGGATCTGCTGCAAAATCCAAGCCAGTCAATCACTCGGCTCAGAACTGCGTGAGAGGGTTGAGTAGAGTAAGGAGTGTTAACGTGTGACAGGCTGTGTTTAAATGGCAGCGCAGCTTCGATGTGGGCTCCAGACAATCACTCCGAGTGTGATGTAACGTACTGACCTTGCTGCCAGGAAGAGCACGCAGCTGACAGCCAGGTAGGCGAGCAACATGAAGAGCCAAACAGCCGGGGAGAAAGGATCGAGGAAAGAGAAGTAACCTGGCTTACGACTCTGGAACAGGGGGAAGATGAAGAAAAGGAAAGAAAATGTATATAGATGAGGAAACGGAGACAGTGATGGACTCAGACAGAAGCTGTAAAAAAAAGGTTTCCCCTTTTTGCACCACAGGAGGGCAGTGTCCTTCTCTGCTCTTTAATGCAATGTCTGCAGTGCTTTGATACCCTTATCCTACAATCCATAAATGCTCTGTTTAACAATGCTTTCTGCAGGAGCGTGCCTGGAGTAGATCCAAAACCTCATTAGCAATGTAAAGCTGCCATCGTTACAGAGCTCTAACTTACTGTGCAAAAATAAATTATCACTATAAAGTTGAGCGTAGACTCATACAGATACAGCCTGCTTTTAAAAAAAAAGATAAACTTTTATGCAAAAAGCAGTTTATTTTATTTTAACAATAGTTGTTTTCTTTATCTTTTATTAAAATATGAGCTTAGGGAAAGCACAAGTAATATATATGGAGTCCAGAACAAGACCTGAAGAAGGTATCCCCCAGCAGGTGCCCTACAGCCCGAGATAACACCCTCACCAATTGAACTCGGTACAAGATGCTGATCCCCAGGGTCATGAACGGCTTAGAGAAGTCGATAACTTTCTCTCGTTCTGATGTGATGGTGAAGCCCGCCACAGCCAGGTCTGCTTTCTGAAGGATTGACAGAAATAGGTAGGTGGAGAAATAGTGGCAAAGATGAGAAGGCAGAGGAAGAAGAAGTGAAGGAGAGGGGAAAAAAGGACAGGTGCAAAAATAGAGACAACTCAAACTGCACTCTTTTTAAAAAAAATGCTGATTCTCTAGAGTAAATGTCAAAGCTTTGACTGTGCTTTGGGTGGGAAAAAAAGATTTAATGAAACATACAGAAGTGAACTTTGCTGTATAGAATCTCTCACTGTCAATCCATGATTCTAATTAGTCTAATAGAAGATAAACACTGGGTGGCTGGTCTGCTCACCTGCGGAAAAACCTGCAGGTCCTGGCTGTTCTGCCTTCCCGCCATTGCTTCCATTAAAAGCTAATTGATGAACACGGGCCACTAATTAGAGCCGAGTGATCAGGCTACGAGGAGGACGGCGGGCGAGAGGAAGCGCAGAGAGCTGGGGGAGCACCACTGTGGCAGACCCCACACAGGGACCTCAGCTTGGTAATTGAAGTATACCGGATGGTAATTAAACAGAGAGGGTCTCTCATTAGCCTGCTTCAACCAAAATGTCAGTCACAGGCGCAATAGGCCAAGGCAGGGAGAAGAAAATATGAATATATATTTATATACACGTACAAGAAAGGGGTTAGTGGTGCTTTCCTATGGCTCAGGCAATTTCAAGCCATTTTACAGCTGTCTTTTGGGGAATTATCAATTCAGCTTTTGTCCTAGATAAAAGTCTTACTCCCCTCCGAGGGCAATTTGAGACATGGGAAGTTACAGCAGAGCTGTGGTTTGGGGCGAGTGTGTGTTTGTGTGCGTTACAGAGTTGTGTGCTCGTCGTGGGTTTCAGAAATCTGTGCATGTTTCTGTGTATTCTGGAGATTTCTCACCCTGTTGATTAGTTCTCCAACCATGCCGGTCCAAGAGCCGTTGGGCTCTGGGGCCCCGTACAGCCCATCATCCACCAGCTTGATCTTGAAGGAGAATTTCAAGATGTCTGCCAGTTCCCTCAGCATGTCAACACAGAAGCCCTCGTACTGGTCGTTGCCTTCGAAATCTTGGTAATTGTCTTTACGCATCACATACGGGTTCTCCTGTGCACGGGGGGAGGATACACGAGACGTCTCAATTCAAAGCAGCAAGCCTCCAGTTTTAGCAGAGATTATTAACTGGATTAAATGAATCATTTATGGTTTGAAGACTGGGCTCATTTGCTTTCTAGCTGAGATTTCAGATGTGTTAATTAAAGATGTAGTTAAACCATGAGGTGATAAAGATGGATCAGTAAGAGGTTTGAAACAGGATGAAACAGTAGCACAAATCCATACACAGCACTTCAAAAGCTCATTTATTAATGTGTTCTGCACATAGAAAGTGTTTCATGCTATGCTATACTAACTTCCTTCATTTCTAATAAACAGAGACAACTGGCATCAATTTGTAAACACACAAATCAACATGTTCATTTGAGACATAACTGCTAGCTCCTTTTTGCATCTTTCTACTTTCATTTAGCGTAGTTATGAATTTCAACAATCTCATGCATAAAAATCAGTTTGCCATTCATGTTGAAAACTGAATAATTAGTCAAATTTGTAAACGTGGAAGAGTGAATTATAAGGTTAAGAGAGAAGGACAGACTATAAATGCATTTTCCTTGAGTCTGACCAGACCTGAGGAGAAGGCATACTGGCTCAGTTTGATAATATGAATTTTTTATCTCCCTCTTCTAAGTGCCCTACAGATATGTAAGTCTAATGCTAAATTGCTTTCAAAGACATAATTTGATAGTGTAAGATGGCGGCAGATGCAGGTGAGAGAGGCAAAAAGTCTTGGAATGAGGAATCTGGCCAATGAATAAAACAAATGTGGATATACTTGGGTAGCAGCAAAGGCTCTTGCTAAGAATGTCTGATTATTTTAAAAAATGATGTGGAGAAAGTAAATGCATCAAGCTTTTTATAAAAAAAAGAACTTTTCTGGAAAGACTGATATCAGAGGTAATGAAACACATTGGTCTACCAGGAGAGCTATATCAGAGCTACTGTAAACTTATAGAATTAGATTAAACCAAACAATGTTAAAGATTTTTTGAAGAACCTGTCAATTTATTTTTTATTTTTTAAATTTTATCTAATTCTTTTTTGGTACTAGTTAGCCTCACCTCTGTCAGGGCAGCTATGGCTACAACCATCAGTGTGTGAATGACTGTAGTGTAAAGCAATATGGAGTTAACAGGGACTTGATAGAATAGAATAGAATAGAATAGAATAGAATAGAATAGAGTAGAATAGAGTAGAGTAGAATAGAATAGAATAGAATAGAATAGAATAGAATAGAATAGAATAGAATAGAATAGAATAGAATAGAATAGAATATCCACCAAAGTGCTACAAAGTTGTGAATAAAAAAATTAAAACAACACACAATGATAAAACTTGGACTCCAAACAATCAACGATGCAACAAGTAGAGGGTAGAATATAAGGTGTCAGCTGTAAAATGCAGCATGGTAAGGTGCTAATGTGTTGTGGGATGGAAGCTGTTGCTGGTGTTCAACAGTATGATTGAGGCTGGAACAAATGACAGATTCAGTCTGATGGTCCTACACTGTGGCACCTTCAGTCTCCTTCCTGATGGCAGCAATTTATATTCAGAGAACAGTGGGTGTTTATGATCACTGGATATGATTTTTGCTGTTCTTATCACTGCTTGTTCATATATAGTTTGTATGCGTTGGTACTGTAGTATTTTAAGCTGATTGTTTCATGACTGTGGGTAAGCTTGTTCATGAGTTGGACAGTTACCAAACCAAGCTGTGTCCATATAAGTTCAGGTCATCTACCATTTACCATTGTGTTTGTTGAAAAAAGGCACAAAAGCTAAGGGAATTTGTGCTTGGTAGAACATTTCTTTGTTGTAACAATGCTTCTTGGCAATAAATCTTATAATGGACACCTGATTGGCTCAAAACAAGTGTCAATAGCCACAGCAAAATAAACTGTTTGGCAGAGGATATTCAACAATTTTTTATGTGCTTAACCCACATACTCAGCTCTACTGCTCATCTCACAAATGCATGTTCCTTACAAATGTGGCAGCATTTAAAATGGCATTTAAGATGTAAGATGGTATAAGAAACATTGTAGATTTAAAAAAAAAGATATCACAAACCTCCTTACTTTTTGTGCTATATTTATAAAAATAATAAAAGTAAAAACTTGAACCTGAAATAATCACACTGTTTTATATTTACTTGCTTTTTCCTGCTTTATGTCTTCGAATAAATAGAAAAATATGAAAATCTAAAGCAATGACTGGTAATAAAAAATGTGCAGAGAGGGTGGTAAATGGAGGTATTTGGGCCCCCTCATTCAGTAGGGTCCTATTGTTCTGCCCTGAACCTCACTGAGTGTACCATAACTACATTAAGCAACATATGCCCTAAAATCATAGCATTAGAAAAATAAATCCAAAACTTCCCAGCCACAAGAGGACAACAACAAGAATCGACTTGTCTGCTTTATCTGAACAAAACTGACAAAATGTTTTTTGATGATATTACTTTCAGAAAAGATGGATGTACTTTTACAGACACAGATGAAGATGATGGATCAGCAACATCACTGATTTTATTATGACTAAAAAATGCACAGAGAGCTAGAGGACAGAAGGACATTATTATTAGAAGAGCAGCCTTTTGGCAGTCTCATTTAAGTAACACATTCTTCTCAGAGCTCCGTCAGTTTCTATGACAGCTACAGCGACAGCTAAATTGCCAGAAACAGACCAAAACACAGCACGAGCTCCAGCTCAGAGTGTGTAGGAGCACAAAAACAACCCTCGACAGCGTGGACACTTACGAGGTAACTGTGACCTTACCAGAATTGTGGTGACAATGAGGGTCTTGTTTGCCAGAGTCTCTGAGACATTAATATCCAAGCTGGTGGAGTTCATTGCCAAAGTGTTGTTGGAGTACCAGATCCCAATCTGACAGAGAATACAAAGCAAGAGAAAATCAATAACTATTACAGTATAAATAATGTACTGTTAAGCTTCGCTGCACTTGTTTTTATCTTGTGGTGCTACACGCTCAAGTTTATCAGTCAGAACATCAATCCAGGTGGTCTATTTTATAATGCAAACACCAGTACATGTATTTTTTTTTTTTTTAGACTTTGGCTTTAGTATTCATACCGTTACATACTGTATATCTATGCTGATGTGATAGCTCCCACAGGAGCCAAATAATACTTGCAGCAATATGCGCTGTTATAAAGCAAATGCTATTTACAAGCAAAGCAATGAGCTGAGAACAAGACGGCGAAGACAATAATGAAACGCTTTCATGATCAACTGCTTTATTTCATGTCTTTTTCCTTTACTCACACCTTTCTTAAATTGCACAACAGGACATTTGCTTCTGTTTTACAGAGACAGTAAAGTCACTTAGGAACGTAAGTGTGTGATTATGACCTCTGTGATGTGCAGGGTGGATCAGCAGCTCACGGAGGCATTTCTTTAGGATTATTACCGCACATCTTTCAGCGGGTCAGAAGAAAGGTAATGGCTCCACAGACCGAATCGCAGCTTTTCTATTACAGTTTTTATCCAGCACTGACATTTAAGAGTGGTCTTTTTATCTGCGAACCTCTGCCGCTGGCCTGCACTGGATGTCGCCACACAAAGAGGTGGGCAGAGTTAAAATGTTAATTACTGCAGCCAAACTCTCCACTGAGTTCAAGTTTAGCTCTAAGTGAGAAAATGACATTTTGTTTAAGCATGAGAGACAGAGATCTGGAAGACACGCTGAGCGGAGGTGCAGTCCACAAACTTCTTCTGCTTAAAGCCTCACTTTAACTTTGCTTTCTCTAATGTTAAATCTTTTGTCTCAGTTCTCACTCATGCTTACTGAAGGAGGCCACAGTGAAATAACACTTCATCACACTCCAGTGGGTTTGGCCTTCCAGCATTTTGTTTTGGTTCCAAAAACTGCTCAAATAAGAGAAAATTTTCTGGGTCAAATGTTCAAATGGCAAGATTACCTTGATCCAGTTAAATAAGAGTTTTTAAAGACTGGTTCAGTGCTTTATCACTGTACTTTGTATATTCAGAAGCTTTTAGTGACAAATGTGGGCAAACTTTAAAACGGTGTAATTTTTATATGTATTTTACATTATTAAATACTGCCTAAGCTGCTTAAAGTTTCAAGAATATTATTTAATTATAATCATTGGATCTCAAAATTTTCTTTATGCTACTCAGGATAAAAAGTTGAACAATAACAGATAAAATATCATTTAAAAATATGTAGGGGTCACCCCGAGGGGGGAAAAACATTTCCACCTGTCTTTGACCCTGGTCCCAGAAGACCTCCCTCAAAAAAGACATTTTATTTTCTT
>JAUBOC010000050.1:1666862-1678983 GCA_032275365.1 Anablepsoides cearensis
TTTTGAGGGAGGTCTTCTGGGACCAGGGTCAAAGACAGGTGGAAATGTTTTTCCCCCCTCGGGGTGACCCCTACAAATATATTAAAACATAGTAGCATTTGGTACTCCTAACTTCACAGCTGCATTCAATAACCAGAATTTGTGCCAGTTAAAATTTATTTACGTTGGTTTTTTGTTTCTACTTTTTGTGTGTTTGGTTGTAAAAAAAAAAAAAAAAAAAAACTTGTTCAATATTTTACATAAAACCTTTAATGTCTGCCCAGGTGAAAAAATATTTTACTAAGTATATTAAATCTAAGCATAAGTATACTTGAAGCCGAACTAATCATCAGTATACTTAAAGAGTGCTATTTTGGAACAACTAATTTAATACTAAATATACTTTAGTTGTATCCAAGTTGTACTAAAGCACAACTTTAGGTATATTAAGTATACTATTAAATACCAAAATGGAACAACTTCAAATATACTTAGTACACTTTAAGTCTATAGCACAAAGCTATATACAGTACTTTCCTTTTATACTCTATTTGAAAACAGTACATCTTCAGAAAAATATTGACTTTATTTTTGCAATATATTTCTTTAAAAGTGCATTAATATATACACTTTTACAAATACATTCAAAGTATATTTAAAAAATAATATATATAGTATAGTTTTAAAAGTATATTTAAATTAAATGTAAAGTGTATTTAATAAAATATATTTTTATTAAGTGTACCTGAAATATATTTTAAAAAGCATATCTGAAGTATGGTTTTGAAATATACTTTTTTTATATTTTGAATAGAATCCTAAAAAGTATATCATGTTGATAATATATTAAAAATATATTTTTTTTAAATCTAGTCTATTAAAAATATATTTCTGTAAAATGTAGTATATTTAAAATATACTTTAGTATATTTTTTTTTCGCCTGGGTGGCACCAAATTATTTCATGGCATTGTGGAAACAATACTTAAAAAGCAACACTTTGGTTCCACGTAAATCAAACTTAAGTTAAACTCTGCTAACAGTTTAAACCTAACACAGTGTTTAAAAGTGTAAATGTACCATAGCCATAAAAAGAAAAGCAACAAATACTAATGAATATTTTCAGTACTTATATTGCAAAACATGTCTTTGACATTCAGCAGCAACTGATTAAACAGGACAGTAAAAGATGTAAATGAGTTTCTAAAAAGACGAGCAATGATTCGAATCAGAACTGAAGGTTAATGCAGCTCATCTATTCCAAGAAGCATTCAAATATTAACATATATTTAGACCTACAAACAGGCAGCTATAAAGCACTGTCAGGTGAAACACATGTCAGCTTCATAGAGTTCAGCTCTGGGCACCATGAGGAAAGTCTGACCTCAGTGTGAAACGCTTCCCCCGGCTTTGTGAAATCATACAGGTGACCTGAAACCAACCCAGAGCCTATGGCCACTGTGACCTGGTTGTTACATCACAACAGGTGGCTCCTGACCTCTTTGTGGCCGTCTCTGTGCTTCTCTAGGATCCGCAGGGTGTAGTTGGTCCTCTGACCTTTGCTGTTGAACTCGACTCGCCCCGTCAGGCCATCATACTCCACCTGAGAGGAGGATGGAGAGGAAGCATGACAATACAGACGGTGATAAAGGAGAAAAAAAAGACAAGCAGAATGTAAGTAAGAACACCAAAAGGAGACAGAGACAAAAACAAAAGCAGTACTCTGTGTGAAACTATCCATCATCATTAAACAGATACAGCCAACAGTTATCTGGAGGCAAGGAAAAGAAACAGTGGCTAAAGCTGTCCTCGACAAGGCTGATCACTTCCAGATCAACTGGGAGAAAGAGACTGATGGAGAGGCTCAGACAGGGCAGAGGAGAGAGTCAACAGAGCTCTAATAAGACCCAGACCTGCACGTCACGGCTCAGCTTGGCCACTCCAAAACCCAGGTGCTGGCACAGTTTGAAGGAACTATGATGAATGGCAGAGCGCTGAAGATGGAGCACACCATGATGTTGACTAACAAAGACAGATGTCGGGCAGATGGGCCGCAGGCAATGAGAGATGGGACACAGGCTGCTGTGACAACAGGTCGTTGATGATGAGGGAAGCAGACGACCAGAGATGGTGGATGACAAAAAAAACAACAACAGAGGTTACGTGCAACATGGGATGCAAACAATACACATTGTAATTTTATATGTTTTTGATTCATAAAAAAGTCAACCAGAGCAAATAGATTGTCTAAAAAAGTGCTTTATGATTTAAAGGGATAGTTCTGATGTTTTTACGTGGGGTTCTGAAGAAAAATGTCCTGAAATGTGAGGATATTTGATTTTCTGTGATCTGATAAGGCAATCTTTATTTTATTTAGGTTTTTAAGCATAGATTACACTTATAATTTGTTAATCTGCAGATTTCTTTCATTGTTTTTTTTTGTTTTCACAAAAAAACTTCAAAATACCCATTTAATTTTCAAGAGGCAATGTATTGAAACATTTCATTTTCTCCCATCAGCAGTCTAAAAAGACTAAATTGGGAATGGCAGATAAAATATTTTCACTTTCTGCTTTGAAAATAACTTTGTGAGCTGATTGATTGTTATTACCGGAAGATTAATTTCAGCTACACAATAGAGCAATTATTTCAGCTCTAATTGGAAGATGTCACCTCAGGCTTTTGGGAAACTGTAATGGGTCTTTTCTAACACTTTATTGATCATTTGAAAATGAGCAGCAGTTTAATCAATGTTGAAAAGAATTGTTAGTTACATACCTCTTACTGTGATAAAGGAGCGGTTCTGAATGAAGCTGTTACATTCAATGTTCATAAAATCATATATGACTGAGAAATAAAAATAATGGAAGTATTAAATATTAAAATGTTCTCTCCTGTTGTTTAGCACAAAGTTAAGCTCTGAGTAGAAGATAATATCATGCCTAAAGAAACAGAATTAAAGAGGACATTAAAAACTGAAATTAGTGTATTTTGTTTTAAATATGTTCCACTTGTTCCATCAGGCCAATGTCAAATGTCAAAATAAAATCAAACAGCAGATTTTTTTCTCATATATAATTGTTGCTGTTAGGAATAAGTCTTGAACCATCAGGAAACACTAATCCACAGCTCTGAAAACTTCAAACTCTTCAAACCTGATCGCAACCATCAGCATCCAAGGGCTTCTAAAAGCAACTGCCCGGCAGGTTGGAAAAAGCAAACAATTATTACCCACAAAGCAAGGACAATTTTCTCTGCTAGCATGAGCACTACAAAATTGCAGTGAAAAAAGAAAGCATTATTCAGAAAAAGCATAAAAAAGTTTTTGACAGAACTGCTTGAAGGATTAGCAGGAGGGGAAAAAATCAAACGGCTGTTCTCAATGTATAAGATCTGCAGGAGGCTTTCGGAGACTTCAAGCAGCGCTGCGCTGTTTTATTGTGAAGCAACACATGCAGAAATACAACTTTCATAAAAACAATGTATTTTTTTCCCCCCATCGCACTGACATCTTTATAAATGGCCTTATAAACAAACCTGAAGCGTTCTGGAGACAAGTCAAAGTTTGAAAAGTTTGAAAAGTGTGTGTGTGTGTGTGTGTGGGTGTGTATGTGTGTGTGTGTGTGTGTGAAAAAATTTACTATAAAATGCATGGATGGCCTTTGAAGTCAGCTGTTCCCAAATAAGTTTTAACACTGACTTAAGCAAAATCTTCTTTTTTAGCTGTTAATTGCATTTTGTTGTGCATTTGGAGTCTCTAGGAGCAAAGAAAAGTTTAATTTAGTTTCTCATGGATATTTTTAGGTCATTCAGTTTTCTCTATTTTCTGTGATGTTTTTCTGAATAATTACGTCAGAGTACTTGCAATGAAACTGCCAAATAGGGTCTGGACATACACAATTATTTCATTGTCTTCATTCAGACCAAAGCATTGCACGTCCACTTTATTTAGACTTGAACTGAATGATTTCAATGTGTAAAAGAAGGATTTAAAAGTGTGATATGTCTCCTTTAATATATCTTCAGACAAACCTCAGAAAAGCAGCTCATGGTAAATATACCAGATCTACATGAATTTTGAACAGAAGGCCTCACTTCTACTTTTTTACCTTATTTTGAAACTGAAAAAACACTTGCTTTGGCACACATAGTGAAAGACCTAATATATATTTTTAGTGAGACATAACTTGTGCACGCCACTGTGATTGTCCATAACAAGCTTACACATAAGGCTATAATAGTTTTGGATTTTTCATTATAGTTTAGTTTTATTTAGTTGTGACATTTATTTTTTAATTCAGTTAGTTTTAATTGGTTTTTAGCGCGGAAGTTTTTATTAGTTATTGTTGCTTTTTTAATGCTTAGTTTTAGTTTAGTTTTTTTCAGTTCTAGTATAAAAATTTTGTAGTTTGAATAAACATATTTGCCAATGCAAATGTTAAAAAAAACTCCAGCTTGAAGTTTTAACTAACCAGCAGCTTTATGATTATCAGTCAAAGCAGTCCGTTATAGAAACACCTTCCTAAAATAATCCTGTGTCTCAGTTTTGCCAACAAAGAACTTGGGCAATTGTTTTAAGAAGGTGATAATAGTTGTCAAGATCCTGGGCTACAGCTTGTTTTTCATGGGAACTAAGCTAGTTTGTCAAGATAGTTAAGAAGTATTTCACCTATTTACCTGTCTCCACTACAAGAAGTTTTTAATTTTCTCACAGAAAATTTTGGCACAAAAGAAAATTGGGTAAAGAAATCCCAAATCAGACTTTACTACTTTCTCCCAACTTTTGTTGGTCATTTTGCAGGTGAGCTCTGAGCAGCAGCAGCAGACTGTAAAACAGGTGACGTTATGGACCATGATGTGCCGTAATCTGCCCACAGTTAATGTGAAACTTATCAATTTGAAGAAAAAAGTTTAGTTTGATCAGTCCACATGGCTCAAGATAAATTGACAAACATTAAAACTAAGAATATTCTATCTATAATTTCAGTTAGTTTAAGTTAGTTTTGTAAAAAGATTATACAGTTCTAGTTAGTTATCCTTTTTTCATTTTATTACAGTTTTTATTTATTTCAGTTAACTAAAATGTTTTTTTTTTTCAATTTCAGTTTTCGTTATTTAGTTAGGTTTAGTTAACTATAATAACGCATCCTGAGCGCTTACCATGCGCAGGTAGTTCATGAGGCTGGTCCCGTGTTGCCAGATCTGAGGCGAGGTGCAGCTGAGTGGCTTCACTCCAATTTCCTGACTGCGGTTCAATTCCCTCACCGCCCCCACCACCACATGCACCGCATCAAACATCAGCGCCGAAGAGAGCTGTGGAGGAAGAGGATGTATGGGAGATAAAGGAGGAGGGGGAAGAAAGGACAGGATAAATAGAAAAAAAAACACAGGGAAGACAGGAAAGGAGGCAAGGCAGAAGATGTAATGAGGCGGGAGGTGCTAACACAGGTGATTGAAGGGATAACAACACGGCAATGGGTGAGGGGAGGAGGAGAAATGAGAAAAAATGGTTAAGAATGTGGAAATAAGCGAGAAGGAAGCAGATATGGATACATATTAAAAACAAGCAAAAGGCTGGTTAAATCTCTTTAACTGCTCCATGAATCAGCAAGAGAAATTAAGCAGCTTAACTTTAAGTGGCAAACCAACAAAGCTCTAAAAGTAGTACGAATAATTTGCACGAGTGAGTCCTCGTGGGTGCGAGACACTAACAGCAGGGCCGGGGTAGGTTAAATCGCAGCCCTCCCGCCAGGAAAGGTTCAGGCTCCTGATGAACTCCAAATAGAACGGGTGTGTGGTGTTAAACATGGAGAAACCAACGATGTTGGAGTGCTCATCCACTATGTCATCCAGCCTCAGCAGAGGGAAGTCCTGTTTGCAGAGAGAGAGACACACAGGAAAATCAGGTGAGTGACAATGTTGACAGTCTATCAAACCTCAGCACAAAAGAAAATTACTGTGAAAAAAAGGAGTGCAATAACGAAAAAAAAGCAGGCTGCTGGGAGTGATGTCTAATATTTGATGGAGAGAGACAACAAGAATATTGTTAGCTTGGAGAAAAGGGGAAAACAGTGATACGAGGATAAGAGGGGTTGATGGAAACGACTCGAGTGGCTTTTCAAAGTGATACGGCGGCACAAGAACGCATCAGAGTGTCGAGAAGGAGGAGAAAATAAAAACCAGACATAAAATGACACATTAATTCAAATGCTAAAAGGGGATAGGAGTTATGTATATCAAGCAGGCAGATGAAAAGCCCAGAAGCAGGAAGAAGGTGGCAGAAGGAAAAAGAGCTCATTGCATCTGTCATCACCTTCACCTCAGACCCCCTTTTTTTACCTTCTTCCTCTCCACATCTTTGAACTGCATGTTTGCTCCTCAGATCTCCTCCTCCCTTTTCCCATCTTTCATCTCCTCTTCCCCTTTCCTTTTTTCCCCACTGTCACCTCTCGCTACCTCCCCCATATCGAACGTTTCCCCTGCCTGCTTGCTCGCGCTTCGGCCGGAGAGGAGGAGGAGAGAAGACCTGGGTGACAATGAAGGAGAGGAGGAACAATGTTCTTACCATGGTGGTGAGGATGTACTTATAAAATGCTGATGTCATCCCCAACTCTGACGCCTGCAGGACAAAGAGAAAGAATAAGATGGAAAAAAAAGGGAGGGAGGTTGAGATATGAGTGTGGAAAGTGAGAGTAGAATGAGAGAGGACAAAGGAAGATTGATGGCGAGGAGAAAGGAGGCAAAGGAGAGGAGTTAATGAAGAGGCAGAGAGCAAGGAGATCATGAAAGAGGAGAAGAGGAGGACGAGGAGGAAGCATACGTTAATCACAGTTTTACATCATCACACTAACACTAGGACATTTAGCTGAGGGCGGACAGGCACTCCGAAAGAAAACATCCTATTCAAACTGTGACTCACTGCGCTGGCTATCGGCATTAAGATGAATCAGAACAAGGCTGTGTAACATCTGCACCAAATTCCAGCAAAATATGTTCTTTTGTCAAAAAAACAAGATATTTGTTTTTGTCAAAAACTTTCAGAAGACTTCAACTTATTGACATGCAGGAATATCTCTGTTATGCAGCTCCAGAGGGCAGAGAAAGTATAAATAGATGTTAATTCTGTTACAACAAAACATTTTCCCTGCAGAACTTTGAACAACTTGTTTGATTATTTTACAAATGGGAAGCTGTAATTTGAAAATTTTAGCTCCGCACAAACCAGAAATAAATCCCCCCACGTATCAAACTATCTGCTCTAACTTCTAATCCGAACACGTGTGGGCGGTTCTGAGGACGTGATGCTTCAGTCCTGACCTTCTTGAGGATGAGATAAGAGACCGAAGCATTGGCGTCGATGATGATGGTGGCCACTTTGTCGTCACGGATCTCCTTCAGCAGCGGGGTGGGGTCCAGGTTGTCATCCAGCATCCTGACAGACAGCGTCTCTCGTGAGATGAGGAAGCGGCGGACCAGTTCCTCTAATCTCAGCAGGCCTGAGGGAGAGGCAGAGCAGGGCCAAGTCGCATATCAGTGTCTATCAGGAGACGTGACTCATATATCCAGCAGTGTTGGCTGTTTGAAAATCAGGGTTTATCCCACACAGCCATATATTGGTATCGTTTTCCAAATCATGAATAACGTTTCGTGTAAATCCATAAGACATAAAACATCCTTTAAAACGGCCTCCACAGTGCATTTTCATTAAGAGGATCATTTTAGTTAAATTTGCTTTTCAATTGTAATCATGTCCAATAAGCTGTTGTGATCCTCTCTGAATATTTGTTGTTCTTTAAAAAAATGTTTTCAAGACACTTTACATAAAACAATTTACAGCTGTATACATAAATGGGAGGCAGAGTACTGGGAAACAAGTCATTCGATTTTGACTTAAATAATAAACTTTATATTTTACCTGCAATGCCTCAACTGTGAAATAAAAAAGCCCAGTTTTTCCAATAAATCTCTAGGACTCTGCACAAACCTCACAGCAAGGATGGGCAACTGGTGGCCCGCAGGCCAGATCTGGCCCGTCAATTGTCCCTTCCCAAAAATATAGAACTATTTTTTTATCTGTTCAAAGAACTTCAAGGCAGACCAATGTGTTTAATCTGCTTAGAGTTAGGGATGTCCCGATCCGATACCCAGTATCGTATCGGTGGCCGATACAGCCATTTTTTGAAAATCGGGTAGTATCGGATTTAGTCATGGTATCGGGCCGATCCAGTTTTCAGCATCATCATGCTTTACAACTGCTGTTAAGAAGTCAAGTATGCAACCATGTCCACAGTGTGAACACTTTTCAATAGGAAACAGTGATGCTGAAACTGCATCTTGCCAAATCTGCAAACTGGATGTTTCTCGTGGTGGAACAGCAGGGCTCGCTTTACTGTCACTTGTAAAGAAATAAAGAAATATAGGTATGGGCTCGGTATCGGAAATACTAATCATTAAAAAGTTTGAATCGGGAGCCAAAAAATCTTTATCGGGACATCCCTACTTAGAGTCGCTGTCTGCCATGAAGGACTTTATTATGAGTCATCACCACAACATGTTGCACAAAGCTAAATATGAGATGTTTACTGAAATTGCAAACCCACTACACAAACAATAATGACTTTTTACCAGAACCACAACCAGCAGGAGTCAGCACTGAAGGTGTCTAATGCGGTTACACTTCAGCTCGCTAAAGTGAGTGTTGTGTTTGTTGGTTTGTAGGAAACGTGTAGTATATCTCTATATATATTGAAATATTGATATATATATAGATACTGTATATACATCCATCCATCCAATCATTATGTATACCCGTTTGTTCCTTTTCTAGGGTCCCGGGGGTCACTGGTGCCCATATCCAGCAGTCACAGTGTGAGGTGTGGGGTACACCCTGGACAGGTCACAAGTCCATCACAGAGACAAACAAGACAGACAACCATTCACTCTTTCACTCACACCTAGGGACATCCCTGGGTTAGAGTAAAACCTCAACTCAGCCTTTATTTTTGTCCATGTCTGTGTGTGTGCATGGCAATTTGTCTGTACGTTTAGCAAAATATCCCATAAACCACGGGAAGGATTTTAATGAAACTTTAAGAAAATAATAATTGGACATATGTTCATTGATATTTGGAGTCATCCTAATTCAAAATGTCTGTGTCTAAGAATAGGATCTTTTTTGTAGTTTTTTTATTCATATCTAAAGACTCATGGACAAATTGTACATGCAGTACATACTGGTGTGATTTTAATGAGATAAGCCCATATGTTTCAAATGTGTCATTTTTTTAATTAGCTGCACACTTGAGTGCCTGCTGTTAGATTTGATATGTCACTTTATGGATCTTTTTTTTCCCCAGCTTGAAACTAGAGCATGAAATACTTAAGCAAAGGAAAAGCGTCAGAAAGAATCTCTCTTCAACCCACAAAATACTGGATTTTCTTTTTTTTCGTTTTACAAAAATATTACCTGTTTAAATTTTTACAAGAAGTCCTGCTTTATTATTCATTTCACACATGCTGCAACCTGCGTATTGCATCATGACCTGTCCAAAGCTTTTTCTAGGCTTGACATAAACTGCCATGTTATTTTAATGCACAGCGCCGGCACCATGGCAACCAGATAACAAGAGCATATGCCAATCAGCAGCAGCGCTGAAGCTGCCAACACTGATCATCTTGTTAAAACACAACGTTCTGCTTTGAATTCTCAACAGCTTCTCCCAGCATGACACTTCACCGCGTCACACTGCAAAACAACACGGCTCAAAAACAAGTCAAATAACGCAAAAAACAGCTGAAAACGCCTAATGATTTGGCAGAAGAAGTCAAATATGTGGAAAATTCAGCTTGGAGCTTAAAAAAAGCATTAAAAAATGAAATTGAATGCAACCAGCTCTAAATGTGTATTGTTTTAATGTAGATCTGTAAATGACTCCAAACTGTGCAGAAACAAATAATAACTTGGTGGGAAAATGGCAAAAGAATATTTTAGAATTCACTTAGCTTGATCTGAGCTTAAATAAAGTTTTGTTTGTTTTTACACAAAGTTCTTGACTCCTAAATCAGGTTCAAGGTTTTCTCCAGAATACACAAATGCTTTGAAGATAAATGTCTTAACCTTTATAAAGGTTAGTGGATGGGGCACATGCCCTTTAAATGCTTTGTAATGCACTTCCTCTTTACTGCGTTATCCAGTTACAGTAACTACTTTCCACTTTGAGTAATGGATGTTCTGGTATTAATGTTTAAAAAAACAAAACATTTTCAGTCAAATAAGGTAAAAAGTACAAAGATGGTGCAAATTCCTTGTGAATAAAAGGACAGATAAAGGAAAACGTTCTTTAAAAAATGTCCTGCCTCGTAAAGGAATATAAATATATGCTGATTTTAGATCATCAGTTTTAAAGTACATCTAAAATAATGTTTAAAATGGAACTCTATTCTGTAGTCGAAGATGTTTTGCTTCCTATCCAGGGGATTAAACTACAAAACAGATGTCTAGTTATTTTGTTGTGTAAAATATAAATTTAAATACATTAATCATGTGTCAGGTGTCAAAAAATTCACACTCATTATTCAAGTAGAAGAATAAATTAATTAATAATAAATAATAAATAAATACTTCTTTAGAAGTTGAAGTATCAACTCAAGTTTGTTACACAAATAAAATTAAAACAACCCAAAGTATAAAAGTAAAAGTATTGTATAAAGGGGAAAAAAAAGCTGTTAAGAACTAAAGTTTAGGCTGTGGCACAGCCCCACCTCCCCTAAGGGTTATATTAAAATGTTAATATTGAAAAAATTCAGACACACTGGGCTATCTGTTTCAGTCACATACTGTATATGTATTTATATAAATATATTACATCACTGTCTTCTAGGCTATATACATTTGCTATATCCTAGAGAGTGTAGAAATGATTTTGTTATTTTTATTCAACCACAGTTAAATTTTATTTGGGAAGCGTCATATCTGGATAGGTTTTTTTAGTTTGCTTGTTTTAACTCTGGAAATCTAAGGAACAGAAATAAAAAGTAGACTGAAAAATAATAACTTCAGTAAAAGATAATCAAGAGTAAGTAAGGGAACAAAGCATTTGTACTGTGTTACTTGACACCTCTGACAATAATGAACATTATCTGAATATTTGGTGGCAGACAGTAAGACCAGTTTTAATAATTCTAAACCAAACTTTAATAAGATCTATCAGTTAGCAACATGCAAAAATAAAAGCTGTAAAACATAAAACAACCCTGACCCACCAGAAATGACATTTCCTACTTCAAGCAAATTCCACTTAAATATGAGTTCACCCAATTGCAGTCAAGACTCACTTGACATCATGTAAGCCATTCCTAGAAAGTCTGCTCCTCTGCCTTCTAATTGTAAATTCATAGTAAAGCACCCCTAGCTATGTAAATAAGTGAGCAAGGCATCTGGGAGACAGAGGAGAGGAGCGAGTCAGGAGGAGGGGAGGAAAGGTAAAACTCGCAGCCTTTCAGGAGGAGAAAGCCTCTGTAAGCAGTGGGGTAATCACTGAACCAGGCCAAAACTTTAATTAGTTTGAGAAAGGAGGAGGGGAAAGAAGAAGAAAAAATCAATCCACTTTACAGCTTCCTCTCCTCCCCTCTCCGTTTTCTCACACACATCCGCTCTAACCTTTCTATCTCCCCTGTCTGAGCCCTTCGCTCCAGTTACCTCTCGCTGCCTTGATTCATCTCGTTCTCATGCCGCCGCCGTCGCCTCCGTGTGCTCTCCCCCTTCGCTCGTCCCTATCCCTCATCCATCTCATGAAAACTGCATAACGGAATTAGGCTCAGATCGCGAGTTCGAACTCATGCATAGTGAGAGAAGGATCCATCAGAAATGACCCCAGATCTCTGACTCTTGCACATTAGGTGGACTATCAAGCTAACAGAGGAGATTACAGGGATGCTGTAATAAAAAAATGTCTTCTTATATCCTGTTTGGACACATGTGGGGGGGCTTGTCAATAAAACGTGTTTTCACACTTGATTCACCTCAACAAATTAAAGGCAGGATGTCTACTTTACTACAAAAACACTACACTGGTGTAAACATGATGAATTGAACAAGGCGCCTGGTGGCAAATATTATCTGATGTTGAACCTCAGCAGCTATA
>JAUBOC010000050.1:1738682-1749583 GCA_032275365.1 Anablepsoides cearensis
CCCCCCCCCCCCCACAGTTTAGGTCCCCTTTGCAGCTGAAGGACTGGTTTTATGATTTTTTTCCCACCTCACACAGTTGTAAAAATATAAGGTTCATCAAAGCTCAGCACCATTGTTAATTAATACCATCTGTTGTACTTTTTAAAAAAGTCTGTTATGATGACATAATAGGAGCCCATTTGGAATATTATGTTTCATCAAGTCAATTAAACATGCAGCAGTTTAAACAATCAGGCACTGATCCATAATCAGCTGGCACGTCACCATTTGGACGGAGGCAGCTGAGCTGAATCTGATTCGCATGTTAATTCTACTGACTCCCAAACCCCAAATATCAGTCTTAGAAATAAGGAAAATTTGACCTCAGACTACATTTTCAAGAAGACAGATAATAGTTTTGTATTTAATATTTAATAAGTTGAGCAAGGATCAAGAAGACTAGATAAAAGTTTTAAAACTGACAATCCTGACAAGTGAAAAAACTTCTTAAATGTTTTTAATTCAGGCATGGATGGTCTTAAACAAACACACTCAGCCTGGGTAAGTGGAATTATATGTTTCCATTTTTTTGAAGAGAAAAGAACAACTCTCACATGATGGATTCAGTGCTCACCAAGATTACCTCCATTCATCACAAGGACCTTTTTTGGATAAAGTCTGATGTCTTAATTTTTTTCTAAATTGCAGGTTTCACAACTACGATAAGAGCTTAGGTCATGCCCTGGGGTTTTAATGCCTACTTTTTTTATTTTCCATAACAGACTGTTTGAATGGTTCCTAAAAATGAGCAAAGATGGTTCTATTGATGCTTGAAACAAACCTGGATCATGAACAGAGCAGTGCTTTATAATCAAACACCGCAAGCTTAGCTGCAGAAATAAGCAGGTTTAATGGTTTGCTGAAGAGAGCAGGCTTTATTTGTTCTGTAATGAGACTAATAACAAGATTCATTCTCAGTTCATTGCTAATTCTGTAATAATCTGAGACATTTCATGAAAGCGCTGTTTATGGACGAGTTTCTTTTTAAAGATATTTAAATGAGACAAGCTTTTACTCGGCGGTGTTTTAAAACAAAAGCTGGATTTTTTGTCTGATATAGTTTCAATGCTGTAATTGGTGCACTTTTATTAGTGAACCGCATTACGGTGCATTCAAATCCAGAAATGTTCAAACATCTTCGGGTGTGCTTTTGGTTTGTTAAAGCGTCTCGCAGTCATGAATATGTAACACAAGTCCATTGTGGATCCCTGTGGATAGGTAAACTATGTCCTACCTGTAGATATGATGAGTATCATTAACACAGTGTGAGGCAAACTGTCACACAGCTGGAGGTGCAGTGAAACATTAAAATGTAAAATAGACTCCCCAGATCGAAGCCAACGGTGCTGCTACCTGAATGACGTTCGAGCAGTTCTTTCCGCTACAGCACCTGAGCATATTTGCACAACTGAAGGTACATAGCTGAGCCCATTGTGCGATAAACGACAGCCCAGCTGCTGTACGTACAAGATTTTTAAACTAATTTACAAAAAAAGCCTCAGGAAAACACACAAAAGAAGGGAAATCAATAATATTTTACCTCTACACAACTATTCAAACAGTAATTGACTGATAATAAAATATCTGATCTACTCAAAAAAAAACAGCTAAGTGTTTTTTTTTTTTTAGATTTTTCAACATGGCCCCCTCAGGCCTCCTTAGAGTAAGTTTGATCAGTGATTGCTGTGAGACACCTCCTCCGAAGACTCCGTTTTCCAGATTAAAAGCTGAACTCTTTCTGATGTACTGACACCACTTGACAGATAAGTGCTGATCTCACCCGCAAGGCTGGCAAAGACTTGTTAGGGCGGAATACTTGTAACCATTAAAGGATAGCACACGCTTGAATTTTAGTTTTAAAATATATAGATTTATTCAACAAGTTTCCCCAAGTTGAAAAACAGAAAGAAATAGCTCATTTAGGGAGCTAATGCTGACTCACTGTCTTTTTTCCTGCCTGTTCGGAAAACATGGATTAGGAGTAGATCTGCCTGCAAATGAACCTTTCCGGCCGGGCTTTTTATTGAAAAAAAGATAAATGAATGAAGTCTGAATCAGCTCCAGATACATGCGCTATATGGTGACGTAAGCCGACCCTCTGGTAAGAAGTGACATGGATGTAATGAGCAGTCATGCCACCATAAAAACAACACGCGAGGCTACCCAGAATGCCTTTCTCCATCTTTGCCACACTCCCCTTGGGAACAGGTCCTGAAATGACCCAAGATGAAGCCTATCAGCGTTTGTCACTCCCACGCTCAGCAATCTCACAGTGAAACATTATTGCTGCCACTTTCTGAGCCTCAGCCAGCTGGCTGATTAGGACAGGCCAGGTCAAGACTGATCACCTGAGCTCCAGACAGGATTACAATTACACTGACACAAAAGTGACCTTTCCCACTGACGCTAATGCTGGAAAAAGACCACAGTCAGCTTTATGTTGTCTGGTGTGTGGCAACCAAAGCGCTAAATAAATATAATTTCACAGGATGGCTACAGAAACTGTACACATATACAGATGATCACACTTCGACTCCAGAACACACACATTCTGCACATTGCCTTTATCTTCTTGCAATCCAATCTTAATGACTCCATTAACTGAGAGGCCATTAGCGGCATTCGCTTTATGGCCGGCAAACAGCCCAGCTGGGAGCACATTATGGAAAGGGCATGTGCATGTCCTAACGTCCATTTCTTGTCCCTGTCCTCATGCACATTCACACATCCAAACCCTCAATCCCCCCCTCCTCCCCGAGGCCAGCTGGCCTGAAGCAACCAGGACTGGACAAACGACTACGCAAACTGAACCCTTTTTTTTCTGCTCCATTAGGCAAAAGGTTCAGTGCAAACTGCAGCTCCTCGTGCCGCTGGTCAAGCGATGGAGGATTGACAGCAGAGGAAACTGTAGTGCTGCTTGGTGTTTGATCAGATCTCATATCCTAAATTAGCCCAGCTCACTTTAGAGTCGAGGCTGCCTGAGACACTTTAGGGTTCAACTGCAACGCAAGAGGCATCGTGGGGCGTAATAGCAGAAGCCAATCACAGTCCTGAGTTGATGAGAAAATGATAGATTCGATGTTGATAACATAATAATTATCTACTCCTGCTAAACACTATCAAAAAGGGTTTTTTACATGAAGCATTTCCTGTTATATGCTACATGGTTGAAGAGAGAACAGCTGCTTTTGACAGAGAACTGCTGAATGATTAATGCTGCAAAGAATGTGAAATTGTGTTTTCATGCGTAAACAATAGCAACAGTGGCAAAAATCAACATTCTCAGGCAGGATAACCACATAACCAGAGAATAACATAACTAAGAGGGGTCGATGACCTGAAAGGACCCAAATCAGTGCGACAAGAGGTTCTAAAGTTCAACATAAAAGGTTGTTTTATGAATTGTGAATTTGTTTCTCAGTTTAGACCAAGTCTAGTGAAAATTAAATTGAAAAAAAGATTGTAAACCGTAGCAATGCTGGAAGATGCATCTTGGAAAAGCACTTAGAAAGGCTACACCAACTGACAGAAACAACTTGTAATTTACCTCATCATCTCTGTATTTCTGTCCTGTTTCTGCATGTCTCAACTCCATTAGCAAAGCGCGTGTAAATCCTAACATAAATCCTTCCTGACAAGTCGCTCCGGGTCCACGGAGTAGCTCATAGTTATTTTTGTGACCCAGAGGCTCAGTTGTGCACAGCCAGGGGGTCAATGTTTGTTTAATGTCACTGAGAGAAACGAGCACCAGACCCCCAGTGGAAGACGTGTGTCGCTGCACGAAAAAGCTAAGGAGGTGCGGTTTGTGACA
This sequence comes from Anablepsoides cearensis, assembly GCA_032275365.1. Taxonomy (NCBI): domain Eukaryota; kingdom Metazoa; phylum Chordata; class Actinopteri; order Cyprinodontiformes; family Rivulidae; genus Anablepsoides; species Anablepsoides cearensis. The sequence goes on from JAUBOC010000050.1 coordinate 1,742,533, forward strand.
AGCGTCATTGCTCCCTGGTTTCACTGTGCGCCCTCAGCTCCGAAATGTGATTTGTTCTTCTTACGACACACCATCACGCGCTAAATGTATCTTTTCAGGTTGCAGCTCGGAGCTAATCTTTAGCTCTGCAGGCAAATGGTTGCTCCTGCTGAGAGGAGAGTGGAAATCCTTTGGGGGGGGACAGAGCGCAGGCCTCAGCCTTCATATTAGCTCACTTCTCCAGGAGCCTTGGGTTTCACACAACTGTACTCTACCTCCGCTGAGACGGACCGGACAGTAGTTCCCGCCTCCTGCTTGATTTCTGTTGTTGTTGTTTTTTTCATTCCCAACGGACAGAGGACCATGTGTCAGCCACTACAAGAACACATATTGATGTGCAACATAGCTTGGGAATTCCACTTTTACTACACTTCAAACTGCAAGGTCAACTTGGCAGGAATTTGTGTCAAAGCTGTCAAGCAGAGAAACATAAAACAAATAGCCCACGCAGAGGATGCAGCGTAACCCATCGAGATAAGGGCCGCGTGTCACACCATGAGAGCTGTGGTTTGTGTTTACACATAAGGTAATATACGGCACGGCTTCGCTGTTCACTTGCTCTTAGTTGCTGCTGAAACTGATACCGCAACATCAAAGAGAAGAAAAGAGAATTGTGCTGCATGACCGTACATAATAACATCCATTTATCCGAGGGGAATACTTTTTTTTTTCTCCCCTTCGGCATCCTTTTGTGTATGGCCACTTGTATAAAAAGTCAAACTAACTCTTTTCACTTCCTCAGCAACAAGCAGAGAAGCCGTGTTGTGAAGCTGGAGCCCTTGTGTCAGTGTAATGTAGTCAGTGCTGCCATGCCTTTGATGCCATCATGCACCATTCCTCCTCTCTTCTCTGGGCTTTCTGACAGTGACAAAGGGGATCGGCAGCAGCGTGTTATCAGTGTGCAGCTGCAATAATCGTATTATTTAGTAAGCTTAATTCTGAGAGGCTGACCAACAGCGCGAACAAAGCGGGGCCTCGCTAAGCCCATCAGAGTGCTCCCATGGAGCAGAGGTCTTTTCCTGCCTTGAGGCCTCTCTGGAGCCATGCTCGCCCATTTTCCTCGCTGTTTCTCACCCTCCCTCCTCTGTGTTCTCCTCTCTGGTGCTTTCACCTCACACTCTCTGCTTCCTCTCCAGTTCTCTCTCTGCTCCTGCTCTTTCCAGAATAGGTTTTATTCTCCCCCCTTTTTTTTAACACCCTTTAAATTTCCTTTCTCTGAAATGCTCAGAGCTGGGAGTTTGTACGATGGCGTCATTCACAGCTCATTGGTCTGTTTGAAGGGACTATCTTGATTGAGCATCGAATGATGCAGGGCCTGGTGGCTGAGCGGCTGTATAAAGATGTGAATGTGTCCATGGAGATAGATGGGCTTACTAATATGCAGGACATTGCAGAGTCTGAGGCTGAGTCTGGAGTTTCATCCAAGCAACTCATTTGGGGATAAAGGGGGTTGGAAATGATATTCAGTCAGAGTGTAATGCTCAGGGCACTGGATGTGAAATGGAGGCAACAAAGAACTAGTCAGGGAGTCAGAGTCCTTCTCAGGAGCTGATGCATTCAGCTTTAGTCCACTTTCAATTTCCATTTCACTCAGGCTGAGACAATTCATTAGGTTACTCAAATAACTCAGTCACAGAAAGAAAGACGCAAAATCTTTGATTCGCGTAATCCGTGCCATGGTGTTTCAGGTGGTCACAGTGTTTTGCAACAATTATTACTATCACACTCCAACCTTGTGCTTCATTATAGTGATGGAGGACAAAAAAATAACAGAGAAAACACATGAAAAAGTAATAAATCTGGAACTGTTTTGAAGAAAATAAAAGCAAAACTACCGGGAATATTTTGACACTTTTGTCGATGATTAAAACAGAATTTTTGGGGACACGCTCACTCACTCAAGGTCCTGAATCAAAGAGTTGTGCACAAACTGAAGTAAGTGGTTGTAAAATTATCAAATGCGGAGCTGCAACAATGTGCACGGCAGATGAAACAATCCGGTGGCGCCGTGATTGCACCTTTACGCAACAATTTGCAACATCCACTGGGAGGAAATTAAGTTCCATTTTACCAATATGACACATACTTACAAAAGGAATCAAGAGGAAAGACTTTTACACTTTCGGCACAAAGAACACAGACGATTTCAGCTGTGAAAACGAACTTGCCTGCTTTCAAAGTGATTTAAGGTCAAAGATATATCTCCAGAAAAACACAGGAAAAAAAGAAAAAAAAGAAAGAAAAAAAGTTTGTTTTATCAAAGGGCAAGATGTTCAGACAGGACAAACACGGAGTTTAAAATCTGCCACTCAGTTCTACGTACCTGTCAGAGATTTCAGCACCTCGGAACAATGAAAAGAAAAAGCTTGTTACAAAATGTCACAAACATCTCGCCAACTCATCCCCAGATAGATGTGTCAGTTTAAGGTTAGATTTTCAATTGAAAGGAAAATGTTATGGAAAGAGTTTCCATTGAATAATAAATTACAGATTTTTTTTTCTTCATTGCATGTTGATGTAAGCATGTGAAGGAGCTTTTTTTAACAAGTAAGAAAGCCTCTTGGAGAAAACAAAGTGAAGGAACCACTGGTGCAGCACATATATCCACATGATCAATCACCTGATAGGAGAATTAATTTGTAAAACGCTCAGCTCTAAAGTTCATTCCCATAAATTCAAATAGAGTGACGCAGAACCCAAAAAAAGTGCCCTGAAATGGAAAAAAAAAATAAAACACTCACTAATAATTAGTTGAAATTAACCTTAGGTCCAACATGTAGTAGTGAACATGCAAACGCCCACTCACACTGAGAAAAACACCTTGTACGCCTCATTCTGACACTCTGACTCTGTTGTAAGCTTGGCTCTAAGATCAAAATCTCTGTGTTTGGCAGACTTACACACACATGAACACACACACACACACACAGAGAGAGCGAGAGAGAGAGAGACAGAGAGAGAGAGAGAGAGAGCGAGAGCGAGAGCGAGAGAGAGAGAGAGAGAGAGAGAGAGCCTGAAGCAGAGGAAGCACAGGAAAGCAAATCTGCTGCGAAGGAACCACAAAAAAACCAACACTGCAGTAAGACAGACCACTTCTGTGCCTCAGAATACATGAGCTTAATATCTGCTAATGACCTGTGGAGAACATGTGAAGACATACATACACAGATAGATAAGAGGGAGTCTTACTTACAGAATGAATCAGAGAAAATCAGAAGGGCCGTGCCATATTATAGCTGTAGTAGTGAGTCAACACGAGCGCTGAGATCTGAGCCCACAGAGTTCTAGCACCTCAGCCAGTGGAGGGAGGGGGTGAGGGGGGGGGGATGCTGACAGGGGAATTAGAGGAGTTTTCACTGTGTCATTGGAGGTGAGGACGTACAAAGGGAATCTGGAGGAATCCAGTGTTTGTAACTCAGAGAGAGAAGAGGGAAAAAAAAATAATCCAACTGACGAAAAGACAGATTCAGTTCCGTGCACAAAACCGGATGAGAGATTGATCGTGTGGGCGTTTTTCTTCTTCCTATTCCTTACTTAAAGAAAAAAAAAACAAGGTGCCATCTTGACCATTAAAAAAAAAGAGGTTGTGAAAAATTAGTCAATGAAAGAGGGTGCCATGTTTTTTGTTTGTTTTTGCTGTCTTTATTTTTTCCTCTCTTGCTGCTTTTTAGAGACTGCAGAGGGTTTATAGGAGGAGCAACGCCAGCATCAGAAAATCAATCCCAGAACCACACGATGAGAAAGCATAAAGGAGTAAATGACAAGCAGATGAAGGGGAGGTTTTTTTGACACCTGCTCTTTTCCTCCAAGCTGTATTTCCTTTCCAGTAACAGCCACCCCAACTGTGTAGCTTGTTTTTATTTTTATTTTTTTTAACACATTGGTTTGCAGCAAGCCGCCTCGGACAACTTAGATGAATGCAGACGAAGTTAAATTCTCCAGAAGCTCCTCCTTTCCTCTGTCTCTGCTTGTGTTTCTTGTCTCAGGCTTTTCCAAACACGCTGCACAGAATGACAATGAATTGTCTCCTATGCCAGCGGTGGATGTCTGTCTGGTTTTTGGCCTGACACTTTGGCTGTGTACCTGTCTTCTCCTCCGTCTAACGTCCTGCCTCGGAGCTTGTCTGTCATTCGTTACAGCTGTCTGTTTGCCCGGCCATAATCTAGTCCGTCTACCTCTCCAGACACTACGATGCAGAGCAGTCAGGTGCAGGCGGGACTTAACCCTTGCCCTCTGCTCAAGTTCCCCCTCTGGCTGAAATCCCAAACCCCTGCGAGCCCATTGCTTTAACTGCACTGGAACACGGCACAGACAGATCACAAAACGACTCAAAAGAGATTCCCAACAATCCTGCCTAAATCTCTGGGTTTGTTTCTTTTCTTCTCTTAATTTGTCCCTCTGTTTTATGCTGTTTTTTTTTCTTACCCCCGGTCTCCTTACTTGTTATCTATTCTGGACAGTCTGTCCCTCTTCTCTCTCTGTCACTGAGAGAGGATGAAGAAGAATGGTGCTGCTTCATAATGTATTTCTCTGCAATGTGAGAGAAAGATGGTGAAAAAGAAAGAAGAGGGAATTTGGGATAAACAAAGGGGTTCAAAATTGGTCCTTTGAAAAGAGGTACAAAAACACAGAAAAAAGGTAGCCTCCCAGGAGCAGATTTTCAATTACTCGCTGGTGCCCACAAATTTATCTGGAAAAAAAGAGGCCGCTCCACCAGAATGCTGCAATCTCAATAGGATATCCAGTTGATAAATCCGAGTATGTCCAAAAGCTCCATGCCATTGTTCAAGCATCACAGCAGACTAACTGGTTCTAGATGAAGCTTAATTGTGTGCTCAACACGTTGACTGGTTTGTTGCTCGTCGACTCCTCTGAGGCCTGTCCTTCTCCGCTTATCTGTGCTTTCTGCAGACGTTTCCTGGCGGGTCCAACCTCAACTCAGCCGGCTCAGTCCTGGCTGGAACGGCTGCAGCTGATGGCTGGAGACGGTGGAGGAGGTTAGGTGTGGAGAGCTAGCCGCTGGAGGGTACATGTTGGCGTCCGCGCTGCCCGTTTGACGTCCATCTCTGCGAGGCTTCAGATCTGCAAAGAGAGGGGAGGAAAAGGAGGGGGAGAAGTACAAAAGCAGAGGAATGAGAGTGCATGAAAGGTTAGCTTGGTGACTTTGTGTCACTCTGCCTTATCGCGGATGTCATTCCCCTGCCTGTCACACTCCACCCTTCCTGTCGTCTCGCTGTCTATTCCGTCCTTGTCACTCTTTCTCCGACTTTGCTGCCTGTTTGCTCTTGAGTTAACTCCACGCTTAAGATTTGATCCTTTCACTTTACTAACAAGCTCATCTTCGCGCACTCTCTCCCCATGACGACTGCTTCTCCGGTCCCTTTATGCAATTCAATATCTACACCTCTGCTGATCTAATTCAATCCTTTCTGTCATCTTTTCCTTTAGATCCAAGTCAGCTGTCTGTCAAGCTCCGTAAGATGCATCAGGTGGGGCCGAGTTTCTCAGCAAATAAATCAAATGTATGAAGACTCTAGTCAAAATTGAACCTTTTATTTTGTCTGTGTGAATACATGATAAACATCCATATGCAGTAATTACAGTGTGGAAAACACATGAACCACAGAGTGCACTGCTATCCTCTGTATACTGCAGAAATTATCCGTCTTATCAAGATACAACCTTATATCCAGTCAAAAAGTATTTTTGATCTTGTTGTGAGACTGATATACTAAACAAGAGCAGAATGTGATTGATTATTGATAATTTTATCAAATTCTCCTTATTTCCAGAAGTCTTACCAAGTGAGATTGACTCATTCCACTGGCAGAAATTTGAGTCTGAATCAAATTAAGTGAAATAATCTGCCAGTGGATTAATACAATTTTCAGGCTAACAAGATTAATCTCTGCTCTTGCTTGGTATATCCTTCTCAAAACACAATCAAAAAAACATTTTTTCTGGATATAAGTTTCTATAAGGTATATCAGTTTCTAGATTTGGTTAAATAGACTGTTTGCAGTGTAGGATGCACAATTTTGTTTAGCCGACATCCTGAGTAAATTATTTAACACCAAAACATCTGAAAATTCACAAAAATGCTAATTTAAATAAAAAAAATTACATTTTTATATTAGGTATTAAAGTGAATACTGAAGAGCAAAGCAAACACATAATCAGCCTTAAAGTACAGATATATTTCAGTAAAAGCAAAATAAATTCTCACTATAACCACGATTTCTGTGGTGAACAAATTGATGTTAGATTTAAAATTTGCACTAAACCTTTGATCAAAGCACAGATCCCAGATGTTCAAAACCTCCTCAAACCAACATTGTTGTCTGTTTTATTGTATTAACGTTCACATCCTAAAACCTAAATCTATATTCTCTCTTTTTTACTAAACTGTTACATAATAGACTCATTCATGTTTCTCAGTCTCTTTTCCAGAGTTGTAAAGTAACTAATTACAAATACTTCTTTACTGTACTTAAGTAGAAATTTTGGGTATCTGTACTTTACTCAAGTAATTCTTTTTCATCCTACTTTTTACTTCTACTTCTTACATTTTCACACAGTTATCTGTACTTTCTACTTATTACATTTTTAAAAAGGGTAAGAAGTAGAAAGTATTTACTTCTATTTCATTACAGCTTTTGGTTTAAAAAAATATTATCCTCCTGGACAGAGTGAATTTAATTGTGATTGGATGAAAGTATAAATATATATCATTCTGATCCTGTGTTAGTTTGTACACAAAACACCACAGCTGCAAATAACACAAATCATGTCACAGTCCAGCAGAACAAAGATGATATACTGTATGTAGCCAAATATGTCTGTTGCATATATATAAAAAAGCTGAAACAGGTAGACTAGTGCATCCTACATTTTTTAACATTAACATTTTTATATGACAATATAGCCATTTTGGTCTTTAGAAAAACATTTTTTGAGGGTATCACCTCCCAATAAATGTAATTTTGGGAAGTCTAGCCACTCATTTTTACTC
>JAUBOC010000050.1:1767988-1787715 GCA_032275365.1 Anablepsoides cearensis
AAATGTGTGGAAAAAAAAAAAAACAGAAAAGTGCCACTATATATATATATATAGTGGCACTACATTTAATTAAGTGTGCAGCTTGTGGCCCATTCCATCATTTAAGTTCCCCATCCCTGATCCAACATCTTAACCGATGTCTTCTAATCTTTTTTGATAGTCTGACTAAAACCTTAAAACTCAGCCTTCAGTTTCTGGTTTTCATTAAATAATTAAAGTTGTGAAGCACAAAGTCAGAGATTATGTCCTTTTCTGCCTTGTCACTGCATGCTGATTAATATTCTGTCTTTTCCACAATCAATTACCAAATAGATGCTATAGTTCTGCACGTAGAGGGGTAAAATCAATTACACAAAGTATCATTAGTTTTACAGCAAGAAATGATTCATGTGAGCTGAAAGTTTAACGATTTCTAACTGTGAGCAATCAGCTATTCTACTGCTGTCCCTTTCCATCCAGACTGACATTTGTCCTGTTTTTTTTTTTCCCAGCTGAATACAGACTGTGTGCTACAAGTAGATGTCTGATTACATCTGAGGTACAACAAAAGAATGACACCTAGGCTGGCTTTGATTCTCACTGACGATGGGCACATTAAAACAGTAAACTCTGACATATCAGTGGTTAAAATGCCTCTAAAACCTAAAACCAAATACATTTATTTGTGTGTTATTTAAAGATACTTGTGTACTTTCAGAAACACAGTATGGTTACACCTGTCACAATAACAAGCAGCTGACAATTTATTCTTTATGTCTTCCTCAAGCTTCATAATATGATTGTGGTCACCTTTGTGCTGCTTACAAAGTTTACTGAATTTACATTGTGCATCATGCTACAGAGGTTATGAGACCATGCGCCTGGCAAATACCTGATGTGGGAGTTCACACCTTCCTACGCTAACAGGTAGAAAACAGAGAGACACGAAGAAAACAAACATTTTATTGCTCATCGCAACAGGCATGGTTGTTAAAATGTATGTTTCTACACATGGACCTAAGTTTATAGAGTGCCTGATGGGAACAACTCAAGCACAGACACAGAGATTGAATCATTTCCTCAAACCCAGCACGCAGAGATGAATTTTGGCGGGTCGATGCTTGATGTCCTGCCCTGTCACAAGAGCAACAGAGAGAAGGCAAGAATCCCAGAATAGAAACAGGCACAGAGGGGAGCTGACAGACCCTAAGTCAGCCCCGTCATTAATCACAGGTACACAGGGAGATAGGAATCACCCCTAGGACACAAACTGCATAAACGTCCATGGTATGGAAGATGATAAATGGTCACCACTATGGTGTGTGTAAACATCTTGTACAGAGAGGACAAAATCTGATTTTGAAGACTAAGAGAGAGTGACTCTTTACGTAAGAACACACAGGCGCTACAACTCTCCTTACCTCAAAGGGCCTCTCATCAGTGTGTGTCCTCATGTGAACACTGAAGGTGGATTGGTAGGAAAATTCCTTTAGGCAAATCTCGCAGCGGAAGCGGGGTCGGTTTTTGGACTTGGAGAGCGTTCCTTGGAAATGAGCCAGCACATGCTCCTCCAGGGTACTGTTGGAGGTAAATCGGCGGCGGCAGGGCCTCACTGGGCATTTCAGAGGCGTCTGGCCTGTGTGCGACAATCGATGGAGGTCGAGGCCCTCTTGAGTCATGCAACGGTGGCCACAGAGGTCGCACTCCATCTGTGGGAGGAATAAAAGCAGAGATGGGATGGTGATAAACCAAAGCTAATGAGATGAAAATCTGAAATGAAAGCAATGTCCTTGTGGTCAAACTGTGACGCAACTACAAAGTCACAACACGGTTTAACTGGAGACCTGCGTTATATCACATTATCTCTCACTAGCCCCTCTCTGTACTGTCAATGAAACAAAACAATAATTTAATAATTTGGTTTTGAAAGCTGTATGGAATGGTCATACCTGTCCAGTGGAACGTCCACGGCCCTGCCCTTGTCCACGACCGACATTCCTCTCATCTTCGGTGACAGGACACCGCTGCAGGTGACAATCCAACACGGACTGGTTGATAAACTGGGATGAACAGTGCGGACACGCCACCGGCTGCTTGTCTGTAATGGAACAGAGTCGAGCTTTAGACAGATGCTCATTTGCTCTCACACTAAAAGCTGCAGCGTTGTTATAAATATTTGAAGGCTGATCCGAGTGTGCAGATTGTTAAAGGTCAACCCAACAGTCCCCCAGTGACAGACAGTAAACAAAACGGCTGATGAACGGTAAAAAAAAACATTCATGATGCTATTTTTTTTTCTGTCTCAACATCAGATATTTAAAAAATGAACACAAAGACAGAAATCAACTGAGCATATGACTCCCAAAAGATGCAGAACATGGCATCGTGCTCTGAAACATCTGGTCAGTTAATCATCTGATCCACCTATAAAAACGTGGCTGTCAGTACACTCTTTTATTATGCATCAATATTGAACGGAACAGCAAAACATGTGTCGAATCCAGCTGTTAGGGTATGCAGCTTTCTCCCTGTGGACGCCACAGTGACTGATCCACGATAAATAGTTAATTACACAACATCATTACAAATCCCAACTAACTAACATGTCTGTGTAGTATTTTTTAATTGTCTAAAATGGTACATTTTTATTTAAGGTGAAGCTGAAAACGAGGCACACAAAGATAAACACGCCAAACCTTTGTGCACACACATGTCGAATCAAATAATAGTCATTCATGAGAGGAAAAAACTGTTGCTTTACACAGCTGATTGATTAATCAACACCTCAAATTGCTTCAGGGACGTTTTCCCCCATAAAAACCTACCTGTAAAACGCAAGTAATGACTTTTTGAACAGACATTTGCATTTGTTTGTGGAAAAAAGAGAGAACTTCTCATCGATATCTTTTTTACAAGCTTAGAATTCAAGATGGCAAACCTGGCTGTCAACAATCCTGCAGCTGACTTAAGTGCTTGAAAGAAAATACATTTATGTGTTTTTTGGTGCGTTCTTCTTGTTCTTCATGTTGTTTTACACCATTAAATCTTATGTCAACACATTTTCTTTCAGGACATGGCAACAGCTACTTCATTTAAAAACAATAATGATTCACAATGAAATATTTACTGACTGCCATAAAGTTTGAGCTTTTCATCAATTTTAGATTCTAGTTTCTGTAGGTGCTGAAAATTAAAAGTAGAAATTTTTTTATTGTGTTCTTTCTTGATTTAATTGCTGATTTGATTTCATTACCAACCAGCAAATGAAAAAGTTGTCTTATTTCATTTTTGTCTGTTAGAAAATTCATCAACTAATTGATTCGTCTCTATACAGCTGGTGCCCTAGTTCCATTTTGGCAAAGCGAACCAAACTCTCGCTGGGTCGTTGTAGAAAACCTGGCAGAGAAGAGCTGACATTGATGGTTCATCAGCGTGTCCAAAGGCCATCATGCCAATATCTTGCAATCTGCTAACCATCTGTACCATGTATCCCATTAGAGCAATCCCCACTGGACCCTCTAATTAAACCTTTAATAAGGACAACCTCAGTTCATAGCGTCGGACTGATCAATAGATCAATCTCTCCCATCATCTTTTGCAGAGACTCGTACCTTCGACCTCTGCTGGACGCTGACTCCTCAAGTGTAACTAATGAGGTTGCCGTGCCAACACCCCCGATTAAGATAAAGTGTCAACATGTTGACCCAGTTCATTTACCCCCGCCTTGCCTCTCCACTTTGCATGGCACACAAATCAATTGGAAGTCTGAGAGCTAATGCATCAGAGCAACAATGTACATATACCATGGATGAATGTGTATAAATAAACAAAACGGGCCACCCAGGCAAGCCGGTGTGTTCATTTATCAGCGGCTTTGCATTAATCAATAGTAATTCAGTGTATGCTGTACTGATAAGAACATCATCTCTAATCGGTTTTCATTACAGTGAGGAATGAGGTCGGCTTGTGTTTGATTTCTTGTTATTCTCTTCAAAATTTGTCACTTTTCCAAACTTGCATGAAGCCACTAATGAAAGAGGAAGATGAACAATGTTACACAGAAGACGATGATAGTTTTACAAACAGAGGTTTGACATAAAGAAATAAAAAACACATTCTGGTGTGGATCATCTACGTCCAGCAAAGCAAAGAAAATATGATTTGAGTGAAACGTGTCAGGCTGAAACCCCATCTGACCTTGATGTACGAGAGAGTGCAGGTCCAAGTCTTTCCTGCGTTTGAAAGGCTCTCCACAGTCGGGACAGGGGAACGGATGGCTGGTGTGCAGCAGTCTGTTGAAAAAGAAAAGTGATTAGGATACAATCACAGAGACACACTTCTGCCTCTTATAGCCATGGGTCCTGAAGTTGGGGTCTTGAGAAGACTTATAATAACCAAACTAACTTTCAAATCAATTTCTAAAATATATTTAGCCTTAGCGGGTACAAATAAATAAAAACAGTGGCCATAAGTGCATTAAATATGTACTGAATATATAATGTTGTTAGGATTACCAGTGTCTGTAGCTTTTATTTTGTTTGTCAAAAGCAGAAAAGTTTGGGAACCATCGTCTCTAAGTACAGATATGTTCAATTTTAAGCCTAAAGGGGAAAAAAATCAGCTAATTACAGCTCTTTGTATAAAGACTAAAAAATAAAAGTTCTAAATTAGAGACTAATAAAAAGCTTTTGACAGAAGTCATGTTTTTACTGCCACTGTACGCTCGTGGGAGGATTACCAGCGAGTGTGTACTTTAGCTGTACTCCAGTTTGAATGAGCTGTATTAGCAGAGTGTATAACAGCTAAAGATAAAAGAACAGCAGTAAATTGGGAAGAATCGACGTTAAAACATGAAAGACTATATTTATCCACTGCATAACATACACTCAGTATAGCCTTAGGGGAGAAGTATTCAACTAATGCTGCATCAAGCCTGATTTCACTGTGTGGGAAAATGTTGCTGCTCATAAACAGAACAAGCACGGGTGATGTTTTAAATTTCAGATCTTTCCATAAATATATTCAATTCAAATTTAAATTCAAAAATACTTTATTTATCCCAGAGGGAAATTATACCAATATACCAACTAGTAGGTACATAAATCATTCTGAAATAAATCACCCTGCTTTATCCAAGTTTACTGCAACAGCACAGAGCTACAAACTTATAAAGCAGGATGCTAAAGGCAATGTGGAGGGCCCCTTCAAGGTGAATGTTTCTGTTAAAAGACCAAAATCAATATTAGGGACAGCTGACCCTGATGCAGCTGGGAGAGTCTCTTGTGTGCCAGATGTTTTCTGATGAAGAGGACTGGCAATAAACATATTCAGTGTCTTAATATAAGAGTAACTAAGTGATTTACTTTTCATTGCTCTGATCATGCTCTAATTATTTAGTTAATTTATTCATTTTAAATGCAAATTTAATTACTTTTTGGATTCTAATTGGAAACAAAACTACTACTGGTGTACAATTTACTTGTGTACAAGTGGTGTACAATGTTATTTTCACTTGTAAATAAATCCAATTACATTTTTGAGCTATAAACCTTTAACTTAAATTATAAAGAACTTTGCTGCATTGGATCATCTGAGAAGCATTTACTGGAACATGTTTGGAAAAGGTAAGCAGAAAAGAAAAAGTAAAAAAAAAAAAAGCAGCAGAGAGGCAATTGAGTGAATTATCCGTCTGCTGATTGTGGACTTGTTTCAACTAATTAGATCAATAGAGTAGAGCCAATTGATGAAGTCACAGTTCTGTCAAACTCAATTGGGAGAAGAATGAAAAAAAATGCACTTAGAATAACCTTCAATTTCTTTCTAATTTAACTCTAAGCACCAAGTATCTACACCCAGGTTTCTACACAGTCTCAATTTTTGATTTCATTACTTTCCTGACTGAAATTTACATATTTTCTGAGAATTTTGGGGCTGTTTTAAGTCCACTCCTTTCCAGTAAATGTACAGTACAGACTGTAATAAATGATGAATTGGGGGGAAAATGGTCTTGGTCTCGTAAATATTTTTCTGTGCTCTGCTTTCCCTTTTCCATACCTGCCTAGTAGGGTTGGGCAATATTAGAAAAAAATTACAAATAAATGTGCCATTTAGCCAATAATGATTAATGTGACGAAAAATAGATAATGTTTTATATGCTTTTGACTTTAAATTGGTCGCCCTGTGTTCTAAAATTATAAATTATCAGTCAAACTAACTTCTTCATTCAGGTTAAATTAGTAACATGTAAGTTCAAACCCACCTTTTCCATAATGTGGAGTGGGAGCATTTCTTTAGGAACACAATATGCCAAAGGCTCACATGCATGCTTGGTAGTAAGAGTTCATCACACACAAACATACAAGATCACATGGCACTATTTGCAGTAATTGCAATGTGGCAATTACTAATTCTGGAGATTAATTGCACACTATACAATTTTGCAAAAGCCTACTACCCACTTAAAAATACTACATAACTGATCAAAGTAACTAAAACTAAGCCTGAAAAGAGCAGTATTTTCCAAGAATTTAGCTGCTTTGCAAAGTGAAAGAAACAACTCTCAGCTTGAAGTGTTTAAGCTTTATAAACCTGTTGTTCAGTAAAATTTAGACCCTAATGAAGTTTTTATAGAATAACACAACGATGGGTCATAAACGACGGCGCTTCTCATTTGTCTCCCGACTGCCGTGAGTCTCTGCTGTGTTTGGAAGTCAGCATGAAGACAAAACTATAATCCAGATGAGTTCAGTAGCTTTAGAGGTAGGCTTTAATGTCTTATTTTAGTCTTCTGACTCGACGTGACACTTGATTTAAAGATGGGACATTTCACAGCGAGCGATTAGATTTAATTTCATAGCTTTTGCATCCACGAGAGTTTTGGTTTTTTACTGCAGAAAAGGTTATTAAGTCAAGAGTATCACAGCATCTTACAACAATAAAAAAAATACATTGTAGTGTTGATTTTTTTCCCCAGACTACTCAGGCAGGTAAAATGAGACCAAGCTTGTCCAGCATCCAATAGGTTATTATCATTATTATCTTAATTTACTGAGCCTCTGAATGTCAATCATATGCAGCTAAAGCTCAAGGGCACCCAGGCTACACAACTATCTAACTCAGCAGTTAGACGTGGCTCAGCTCTTACGTCTCCTGCTGAGAGGAAAATATCTAAATCCCTTCCAGGGTTTTATGTTTCTATAAGTCTAATGTATTTATGAAGTAAACAGAACTGGAAAATGATAGGATGCTGAAAAACACTGTAAGTATATTCCTTCCACTCTCACCCAAACATCTGCAAAAAACCTAACAGTAAAAATAATATCTGTAGATTGTTATTACTTGTGGTGGTTAAGCTGATCCTCAGTGTTGAATCGTGAAGGACAGCTTGGACAAGAGAAGAGTTGAGCAGTTCCTTCATTGTCCAAAGAACAAACCTGCTTTGAGAAACACAGGAGACAAGAGTAATATAAAATAAAACGATTTTAAAACAAGTTATTAAAACATTATTCTTTCAAACAGTTTTTCATTACAAGATATCTACAAAAATGAAAAACATGCAGACAAAAATCACTGACATAATACACAAATAAACCTCAATATCCTGTGTAAGATCTGTGCTTCAACATTTAAGAACTATGTTAATAAATGTAGTGGGGTAGAGCTCGTACTGGTTTGCGTCCTCGCCGGCGCGGCGGCTCCGTCGACGTGTGAATGAGCTGGTGTCTTTTCAGGGTGGCTGCCTGGGCGAAATCTTTGCCACAGACTTCACAGCAGAAGGGCTTGTTGCCCGTGTGGTTCATGTTGTGTCGCAGCAGGCTCTGGGAGTTGCTGAACGACTTCGAGCACACCTACACAAGAATTCAGTTTAGTTCCACAGATATAATTACAGCACTTTTAATTGCTACGTGCAAAAAAATAGATACATTTGGTTTAAAGTCAAATGCAAAAAATCCATAAACCTTTGGCAAATATTAAACTTTGTTATTCAATTTCTGAAGAAAACTAACATTATAGAACATTTTCTATTTTTAGTACACATTTTGCCTCTTCAATGAAATGTTTCATCCTACTATAGAAAGAAATCTATGGAAAAAGATGAAGAGCTCTCTTCTGTTCAACATGATTTGTAATTTCTCCTTGGATATCAAGACCTTGCAGGCTCCATGTGCACAATTTTTTTAAACAACATTTTCTATTGTTCAAAAGACACCAGGGAACCTGTCGAATATAATGAGCCTGGAGGTTCAAACTGTGTCAGCTTTCACTTAGAAGTATTACATCATCTCATCAAAGTCAGACACACAACATAAATGATCTTTACATGAAAGCAAATCATCCTTCAAATTTAGGAACGGGACACTTTGATTAAACGTCTGACTGGCACCTTGCACGTGAAGAGCTTCTCTCCGGTGTGACTGTAGACGTGTGTGCGGAGGAAGACGCGTCGGGTGAAGGTTTGGCCACAGTAAGGGCAGACGTGGGGAAGTGGCGTTCGAGCCCAATCCTGCAGCAACTTGGCAGGTGGATGGTGATTCATGTTGTTTGAGTCGGCTGAACTGCTGGCTTCTGGTTCATCTTTAGTGCCTGAACTAATGTTTCCTGAACCAACAGAAAAACAGGTTGTAATGTCAAAGATAGTATTAGTTTATTTTGTTGTTTGTTAAACTGTTGATTTCACTTACCTTCTAGTGCATTAGCACTCAAAATCCTGAAAGAAGGCCTGCCTCTCTTAGGAACGGGAGAACCGGATTCACCAGAAGAGGGAGACAACAGTCTCTTTGCGGTTTGTATGGTATTGTCACTGTTAGCTGGGGTTGTTTCACCAACAGCTTCCTCTGTTTCCTGTGTAGTTGGTGGGAAACGGTGCTGACGCCGATGATACAGATACTGAGTGGTGTTCATGAAGCTCTCCTCACAGTGGGAGCAACTGTGCAGTGGATCACTGACGCCATGTTTTTCCTTACGATGAGAGGTGAGCCCTCTGGCATCGCCGAAGCTCTGCCCACACTGGGTGCAGAAAAACAACTTGGGTTGAGTAAACGTGGAGCGCACCGTGCTGGAGGAAGAGGGTACGTCACTGGCATTGTTGGGGGAAGGAGTTTTGGGAACATTTTCCACAGTTTCCTCGCCCTTCTGTCGGTGCTGTTTGCGATGATAGAGGAAAAGCGTGGTGTTCAAAAAGCTTTCTCCGCACATGGAGCAGCGGTGCAGAGCTTCCTCGAAGCCGTGCTGAGTCTTGCGGTGAGCTACGAGTTCAGAAACCAGGCCGAAACATGAGCCGCAGTCGACGCACAGCAGCACTGGTTCAGGTTTGGGCTTTTTATTCACTCCCCTCCTTCTTGGGGATGAATCGTCTAAATTAGCATCCGCCTCAGCAACAGGAGCGTCTGAGCTCTGAGGTGAAGATGGCTGTGCCGTCTGCTCATCCATTGGTTCAGGATTTCTGCTACTTTCACTCTGTGACAGAGCTGAATCACCTGGATGTAAAGGTTCTGCTTGACTCTCAGCTGAGAAGGTTGGGGGTTCATTATGAGAATCTGTGATTGGCTTGTTGGCCAAAGCATCCCGTTGGCATGCCCCTTCCTTACGATGTTGCTGCCACAAGTCAAGACTCTTGAAAAGTTCATCACAATCCCCACACTGGTAGAGGATTCTGGGCTGGTCTGGATGTTCCTTCTCTAGGGAATCATCAACTTCACTCTTAACTTGCTCCAGAGAGGGATGTCCCACATGGACCTCAATCTGTGCTATTGCATTCTGGGGTACTGCTATCTGTGGGACTGCAATCTGTGGGACTGCAATCTGTGGGACTGCAATTGTCCTGGATATACTAACTGCATGTTGCTGCAAAAAGAGAGAAAAACACATTTTTACTACTTTAATTGACATAGTTTTTGTTATGTTTAAATAAAATGAATCCTGTACAACTGCAGGCAGAATTTACTAGAAACAACTGATTGTAGCGGTACAGTGGTGCTGCCTGCAGAGTTTGTCTATAATTTTATTCTTTGCAACAGATGAGAGATGAGAGTTCAACGTTGGGCAATAGAGGTCAATTTGAGCAGCAAGTGTTTAGAGCCAAGGTTTCTCTGTGAGCTTCAGACGGTCGAGATAAGACCTCAACCTCATTGATAACGATCAAAACGCCCATTGGGGTTGACTGGGCCCCTCCACAGGGTTTTACATTTGCACGATCCATTCATTTGGGTGATAAGGAAAAAAAACATCAAGGTCGAGGTTGAAGGAATCTGGAGCTACTTCAATCACTTCAGTTCAACATGACTCATACACAGTAATGATATGTGGGCTGTAGTGGTATTCTGCTGTGTGAGTAATAAAGACCACCTTCAGACGTGGTCTGCCTGTTTCAATAGTCTCCTGATTGCAATTATAGCTTGCATTAACATGCATTTTATTCTTGAAAATATTCAGATCGTGTGTACAAATAAAATAAGCTACCAGTTATTACTGATTCATATGCGGCAGTTCATGTAATAGTATTTTCAGCACCAGGTATGTTGTACCTACCTAACAACGGCCTAAAATGGTACAGCTTTTCTGGTCACATTAAAGTGCCTGTGACATCAAATTTTTGTAATAAACATGAATGCATTTTTGGAAAGTTAACAATGATAACATGTTGCAAAACAAATTCCACGTTGCTGAGATGAACGGTTGTTGAGATATTTGCATGTGAAGAAACAGGAAGTGATGTAAAAAGGGAATGTCTGCATTTGAACAGAGCGTTGTTACAAAAGCTAACAAAACAGACTGTAGAGAAGAATCTGATGTTTCTTTAGATTATTTAGTTGCTAATATCAAAGAGAGACATGGAAGAGTTAAAAAAATTTAAAAATTGTTTTAATAAACAGAGACCAGCAAGTTTATTTTATTAGGCAGTTCCCCTTTGATGTCACTTCCTGTTTCACATTAACTGAGGCAAATTCAAAAGAAAGTAGGCCAGTTATGTGACAAAATGGGTAAAATCATGTGTACTATCTATGCCAATTTTCTTAAGTATAAAGATGTTTTCTTTGACTTTTTGTATTTGTAGGATAGGCATGTCATAGGCACTTTAAAAATACATGTTTTTTGTTTTTCTGGAAGTTTCTTTTAAATACTGAACCAACTTAAATGGCAGGAAAACACATCCTCACAGCTTAGATGCTCTTCTGACCTGAAATACTCCTGATTCTGAACCAAAAACGGACAGTTTTAATTTGTTAAGTGAACACTTCTGAGGAGACATGGACTGACTGAACTAATATCCCCATAACGTCCTCAGTGGAAGCTGAGAAATCAACTGTCGCTGTTTAACATCAACTTCACATTAGGAGAAGAGAAATTACGACAACTAGTGCAGTTTGAACACATGCGATAAACCCACTATGCGAAGCATGTGCCAAGAAGCCATAAGGTATGCAGGGTTTTATAGAGTTTCTCTAGCTGATTCATCTATGAGAAGGCCAATGAGCGATCCGTCGAGAGAACGAGCGGCACTGACTGAAGCATTTCTCATGCCCTTCTTCCCTCTGGCGACTCTGGATGCAATCTGTCTGTCATGAGTGTCACTGTGCTTTATAGACGCACGTTTAAGACTGTAAAGGATGGAAGTCCGGGCAAGAGCTCCGACAGCCGTGCTCTGCTGCTGAACGAGGCCCGATGACTGCTTTTAACCCAGAGGGATTTTTAAAGCTGTCATGGGAAAGGCAAAAGAATAAAGTGCCAGTAACAACTCAAAACTTGGCTCTATATGTTCAAACTAAAAAAAAACTTACCCTGAAACGCTGCAGTAGTAAGTGAACAGAATAAAAAAAGACTATGGAGAGGAACAGACACTCCAGAATAAATGAATTATGTAAAAATCTACAGGACTCTCAATTGCAAATGCAGACAGTGACTTTACAAACCAGAAGAAACGGGAATCAGAATACTAAAGAAAGAGGCACGGAGTAGATAGTACATCTCGCCCACATAAGCCAAAGAATAGGATCATCCCGAAATTAAAAAGCAACAGACTGTTCATTGTAACTGAAGCATGGGAAACAATCTGGTGATTCATCTGTCTTCACTGGATATCATGGAAATGTGACACTGCAGACTGTGGCCTGCAACTTTTATCATGTCCTTCTACTCTGCCTCCTCCTCTCCAATCCCTGTTGTCTTCCCCCTCTGGGATTTGAACAATAAATACCCCAAAAAAAGCACCAACTTCAAACTGTGTTCCACTCTTTTCTATATTCTATATTTCTCTATTAAATAAATCTCTACACTCTAATTTAATCTCTTAAATGTAAATATTTGTAGGATCTTAAAAACAAGATTTATTAGCTACACATTCCAAAATATTAAGTCTATAATCACTCCTTTCCCAGTGCTGCCGGGTGTTACCATTGACTCATTACTCTGATGAACAATGTGTTAATCTGTCATTCTGTCATTACTTAGGAGACAGCAGCACCATGTAAACTTGTGCTTAAATTATTTGCTGCCAATATTACACAACTTGTCATGTTGAGGGGGGCTGAATAAAAGCCTCAGACTAATAAAGTAAATTAACTACTAAATTATACCCACGTGCACATTCTGGTGCAAACAGAAATGAGGAAATATAGAAATTAGTAATGAATTATGACATGTAATTTGAAATTATTCTGAAGCAATTTGTGCGATATTCTGAAGACATAGGTTTGTTTTTGTTGCACCAACATATTGAAAGCTCTCTAATTCTGATTGGATCAATCAGGGCAAATAAGAACAAAGTCCTACTTTGTTATAACATTATTTTAGGTGCCGTCTTTCCATTTAACAACTGTGTAGAGAGGATCCTCACTGAAGCTGAAATCACACTGGGAGCTGCCACTGCATGGTGCTTTGTTGGAAGCAAGTCAATTGATATGCTTAAAGCATATAGCATAGACCGCATCAAGCAGTGCAAAAACACAGATCAACTTTCTAATATAAGCTGGCAATGAGTACATTTAACCTTTAAAACACCAACTGAATTACAGACAATTAAATGATCCTTCCATTTAACATTGCTGTTGAAGTTTACATTGTTTAGTTACTGTTTTTAAGGCCGTCTTTTTTGCAACTAGTTTAGTCTCAGCACATTTTGCCATGTCAAATGAGATAATTAATGTGTCATGTCAGGACAAAAATTACACAACAAAAGTAAAATTATAATTGCTATGTATCACCACCAAATTTTCTTCCCTAGTAATCATGATCACTGTGGCGTCTAAAAATTACCACTTGTTGTTTTGTGATTAAAACTATGATGTCAAAGTACATTTAAATGAGACGTTAATGTGCAGCGACACTATGAAATGAGCCAGTAAATAATTACAAACAACAACTGTTAAGTGCTTAAGTGATCAACTTATCAAGATTGTTGCTGTTATTAATATGAATAGCAGAACACTGTTTATCTATGACTAAAGATGTACTTGTCAACCCAGTTTTGTTCACTACATGTTATTATGAGGCTTTAATTTAATCACTTAATGGCACACAGCAAGAAAACTGTTTTTCTTCTTGAGATAGGAAACTGTTGGTTACCTGAGGCTGATCCACTGGAATGGCAACAGCAGTGTTTCCAGATGAGCCAGATTGGTCCTCTTCAGCAGTACATGTCAACTGGTGCTTGAGGACTTCTTCAAGAGTGTTAAACTCCTGGTAGCAGGGAAAGCACATGTACACAGACGATCCCTCCATGACTGCTGTGAGAAAAATTAATCACATATTTTTTATATGAAAGATAGTCATATAAAATAAGAAAGATTTAAAAAAAACTAACAAAGGATTTTAATATGCAAGAAAAAGGTTCAGCACAAACACCTCTGATGCAATACACTAATTTGGGCTGTGAACATTGCCCTCTCCCGATGAAAAGAAGTGTGTGCATTATTAACGCAGCTTGGACTCAAGTGCCAAGATTCTCTGAGGCTGCCGAGATGACTCATCATGCACTGAGGCTGAGCTGATTGTTATTTTGACCATGCAGGTTGCTGCTCAAGTGGAGACCTCACGGAGTCTTTCTCCCTCTGTGCCATTTCACAGTCCGAGTCCACGTTTAGCAAATTGTATCATAGGTGGAGCCGCAAGAGGAGCAGTCAGACTCACACCGCTGCTGAGCGTAACTAGAATGAAAATACAATCTCTGCAACCCTTCCAACACACCGGATATTATTCAATCCTCATGGTACAAAACATGTAAAAAAAAATAAAAATAAAAAATAAAATAAAACATCTCTGTAAATGCTAAAAAAACACTACTAATTTAGGCCAGTTTGTAATTTTATTTGGAAAAAAAGTATTAAATAAGGTTGAAAATTATCTGTGCGTGTTTGTGTTTGTGAAAGTGAGCAACAAATACTAGTGAATAAAATAGAGAATTTGATGTAAACTGCAGATTTAGTGATTTGAACTGTTTCATTTGATCAATATGCATCCAAAAATCATTTTAGTTTAGTAGAGATTATGTCTAGATGCCACTTCCTTTAAGCTATTAGTGCCTTCTTTTTCAATTACTTCAAAAATGCATTGCTGACCTTAGAGCCAGTAAATTGTACATTGTAACGCATCTGACTCATAGATTTTTGATTTTAAAAAATAAGTATGTGTTGTTAAACCAGGCATAAAATGATATGGAGTATGGATTGCAATGTGAAAATTTTTTGCTTCAGGTGAAATGTTATGCTTAATGATCAGGGGTTAAATAGGTTTAATAAAGCTTTACTATAATATCACCAAGTCCAACAGTGAGGTTTACTTATCTGTTTATATAAGGTTTTAAAATGTAAGAAGTATGAGAACTAAACGTTGATGTGTGTTTACTACACAGGGAAGGCTTATAAAATGGCAAATTTATTACTTATACTGCTTTTTTATGAGATGTAAATAAGATCCAAAATGACACTCCCAAAAGGTTTTTACACAAAACCTACTATTTAATCCTGCAGTTAAAATCAGATGTGGTGTAGAGCTTTAATTTGTTAACAATTTTCAGACATTATGCAGCGCATTTTTGACCTTGAACAAGGTGGACGTTCAAGTTTTTCTTAAACTAGCTCGTTATTTTCTAGCAGATGAGCTACGGCTAGCTAGTAACAGTGACTGCAGAGGCAGAAATGACAGCTCTCTCACTGAAAGAAAAATTATTACCAATATTTCACACAGGTGTTAACAGTCTATAAGTGACTGTTTTACTGTGCGTCTAGTCAAATAGCTAAGCTGGCAAGAATGACTGTAATGTAGCCGTATTGAGGCTACGTTTATCTGAGCATTGTGTAGTGTTGCTAACAAGAAACCATAGCCATCTTTTTTAAAAAATGGCTAACGTTGTCCTTAGCGTGGCAGCCAGCTTGTTCATGTTAGCACGAAAATTATTAAACCATGTTATGATCCGAGCTCTTGATTGTGGGCACCCAGTTCGTGTTAGCTGGCGACTTAACTCGTTTTACCACTTGGACGAGTGGTGCTTTACTTTCTGAAACCAAGAAGAAGAAGAAGAAAAGACTCGAGAAGGAGGGCGGGAGGCGCTTCTTCGGTGGTATAATGGCGGCGACAGACTAAAAGTTAACATTAGCTGTCTCCCCCCGTCGAAATCCGCCATACAAAAATAGTACAACGCAACATTTCACAAAAATAACACAAGTGATGCAAAATAATTAAAAATATTTCAACAAAACTCACCGCTGTCATACGTTGCTGGTCGAGGAGGAAATAGGCCAACTTCTGTTTTTTCTGCACGTTAGAAGGCTCAATCTGATTGGTTGAAACAATCCCCTCGTTGACCAATAGCATTCGTCTTTTCAAAACCCGGAAATTGTAGTTCAAAAGAGCGGCGGTATTAGCATCAGCAGCAGTCCCATGTTTTTGTTTTGTTTTGTTCTATTTCACTTGTTTTTTTTTTTGCTATAAAACTATTTATTTCCTGGTTTGTTCAAAAAAATGTAATGTTGTCAAATCTACTGCCCTTACTTGTTTTGTACACAACATAAGTTTTCAATAATTAAAAAAAGCATCAGCAGCAGTGTGTGCGGATGTATTAACAAACGGAAGGTAGGTGATCTAAGATGATAAAAAGACATTTTATGAAACAAAACATGGGCACGAATTCAAAACAATAAAAAATGACCAAGAATGAAAAAGAGACTACAATGAAAGACAAAATAAAACAACAATAAAATTAAACAAAATAGGACACAAAATGTTGCAAATATAAAAGCATAACAACAATAATATAATAAGCTTTCTCAGATGTCACCTGCACCTCTGTATTCGAGGAATAATGGAAGATTTCTCTGATTTATTTGTCCAAGGGTCAAAGGTCTTGTTATTACACTTTTATATATCAGTTCAGAACTTGGATCAGTTCACACTAAGAGACAGAACAAACTACATAAGTATGTCATTTTCTCCAAGATACTTCACCTGCCAAGTTTCATAAAAAGCTTAGTACAGTTCTTAGAACTAATCCTTATTTCCATCACTTCATTTCAGTGCCTACACATTTTACTGCATGTTAGGAGTAATCTGATGTTTATATGAGTGAACTGAATATCTTAGCTTCCCAGCCTGCAGTGACAGCATATCTGTTGATGTATCCATGCAGCTTCTTCAATATGTATAAATTTCACTTTAAAAACATGCTCATGGTTAAACCTTGAGACATTCAGAGCACCTTGAAACCTTATACACCTAAAGATTTACCCCTCAGAATTAAGACCAGACAGCCATGGTTGTAATTCCGCTGCATAAAGTATTGTAAACCCAGATCAATGAAAGCATTTACTGGTCTTAGTCCACTTATTTCCCCAAACACTTTGTCCTTCCCACTGAATGAAAAGATGAGCAGCTCCTTCAGACAGTTTAACCCCAACTCTAAATGATTTGAAAGAACCTGTTAGGCATTCAGCCAGAAAGGCCATTCAGGCACATCA
This sequence comes from Anablepsoides cearensis, assembly GCA_032275365.1. Lineage (NCBI taxonomy): Eukaryota > Metazoa > Chordata > Actinopteri > Cyprinodontiformes > Rivulidae > Anablepsoides > Anablepsoides cearensis. The sequence goes on from JAUBOC010000050.1 coordinate 1,784,914, forward strand.
AAAACTGCCCAATCTGTGCTGCACATTGCAGAATAGCATTATTCAACCCTGACATATCATATCAGCATGATGACAGATGAGACCCCCTGCTTTTCATCGAAGGTTCTGGTTCAGAGACTACAGGTCCCTGGAGCAAAGGGACATGTTGTCAGACGGCATTGATTGCTCCATCGGCATCTGCATGTTCTCATGTTATTTTGTCAACATTTTTATTTCTGTCAGCTTTGAACTAGTTAATAAAATTTCAGGCGTGCATTGTTTTGTTTTCTGCCTTGTGAAGAAGACACATTTTAATGGAAAATCACTGCCTGTTAATTCTGCTTGTCAGTATTGCGTTCATTTATCTTTATACTGGATTTTCATGTTTTACATTTACAATATTTATTGTAGATGATGGGTTATTCAAAGGTTTCCCAATTTTCCATTGAGGAACTTTATTCATAACATATTTCAATGAAAGTTGATTAAAATTTAAAGTTTTAGCCCATTCATAAGCAAAATTGCTTTTGTGTGAGGGATAAACGTAATAAATGTCTTGTAAAACAATTACTTAAATTATTTTTAGGCACATTTACATTATTTTGTTATATATAAAAAATATTTCACATATATTTGTTTTGATTGATTTTCTATTTGATAAATCCTGTGTGGTTTTTACCCTCAAGATTATGTTTCAATAAAAGATAAAGTGATCAAGAACCCAGATCCCAACCTTTCTTTTTTTTGCACTCATGCATGCTTCAAAAAGAATTGAAAGCTTGAAAACCTGATTCCCTACAAGAAAATTCTTGACCTCGCCGTTTAGGACTGGGCTCAGAACTGGGTCGAGACAAGAACAAAGTGTTAATTTATGTGAGCTGAACTTCAGGGGCAAACCTTAAAGTAACTTATTCACGCCCAGGGCTGCAAAGGTTCTGACAGAATCTATTAATACTTCCTACTGGGCTCAGAGAGGGACAGAGGTCAAAAGTTTCGGCACACCCTGAGACTTCATTAAATCCTGCTCTTCTTTTACAGCAGGCTCCTCGCTGAATAAGACATGTCAAGTCCGCAGTGTGGGAAAATCCTGAAATAATTTGGCTTTGTGAGATGTGTGCTGACACAATGCAGAATGAGTTCTGATTTATTGTATAACAAGAAGTGGGACAGTGTCAAAAAGAAGAGTTTCACTCAAAAGAACCAAAAGGCCACAGGAACACGTGTTCTCACGTCCAGTAGAACAGTAATATTTCATTAAAACATTCTCATACGCTCACTGGCATGGTTTCCAGAGCAACTCATCTGGTTACATCATTATCCAGCTGATTCCTCACAGAGTTCAATGATCCAGCTGACTCTGCAGCAGAGCAGTGCTTTTCATTAATGCTTTCATTAAAGGAGTTTCACACCATCTCCTATCCTGTGGGCGGATTTAAAATATCCCTCATGCGTGATGAAAAGTCCACACCAAAGCTTTTACAATTGCTCAACACCCAGTTCTACAAACTCTTTTGACACGTTTCATCTCTGTATTTTTCTACCTTGTGACGTCTAACAAGAAAAATAAACTGTGACCTGGCCTATCAGCACCAAGAAAGCATTTCTTCTGCCTAAAACAAGATGTTAGTGTAGCCTATAAAATATAAACACAATGCAATGATTTGCAAATCTCTATGCAGATTTTAGTCACAATGCAAATTAGTAAACATCAAATCTTTTATTTTAGACATTGCATCTTTAAAAAAAAGTCAACTTTGTGATGTTACTGCCATCTAATTCAAAAATAATTAATATTTTTTCTAAAAGAAAAAAAGCACAATTTTTTAAAGGAGTATTTTGCAAAATCGACTTTGAGCTATCTTAAGTTATTCCCTCAATAAAAACAGTGTTGCTTTGACTCATTAATGTTTGAGGAATTCTTGAATCTCCTGAAGTGGGAGTGCCTGAAACAGTAGGTTCTCAGAGACAGAGGTCAATTTTTAACAGACAATGCAAAGTCAAATTTAATTTTGATATATACAGCATTTTCATAACTGAAAAAGTTACTTTGTTGTGGCATAGAATTGAACTATGTACCTATAAAATACATAATACCCCTTTAAATATTTGATATGTTTACTTTGTTCCATTGTGAATAAAGACATGAAGTTTGCAAACCAATGCTTTTTTTCTTATTACAAAGTCTCAACCTTTTTAGAATCGGCCATGAAATCTTGTTTTTCCACTGCTACAGGAAACATGGCTTAAAGATTCAGATACAAGTCAGTAATGAATTTGACACTGGGACAGTTTCATCACTTTATTAATGAGTTTAATTATTTATACCAACAAACAAAAAAACAGTCTCTCTCTCCCTTATTCCCTCCCTCTTCCATTTTCAGTATCAAACTATTCTGATCCCAATGACGGCATTTTACCCTCTTTAAGGGTGATAAAAAGGTTACTGCAAAAAAAAAAAAGTGCCGTGAATCAAAAGATTGACAAAAAAATTAAAATAAAATAAAAATTAGTCAGCTCTGTGTGGGACAATGTTCATGGTCAGCCAGCACGCATACAAACATACATTCCCTGCAGCTGTGCTGAAAACCTGCGAAGACTCGCCACCTGTGAAGCAAATACACACACACACGACTAAACCCTCAAACCCTCACATTCAGACACAATATGCAAAAACAGCAAACAGTCAGACAAAGGAGATGATACATTTTAACAGAATATATTCATTTTTTCTCTACACACACACATCCTTGCGCACACACACACACACACACACACACACACACACACACACACACACACACACACACACACACACACACACAC
>JAUBOC010000050.1:1787815-1807662 GCA_032275365.1 Anablepsoides cearensis
ATATATTCATTGTTTCTCTACACACACACATCCTTGCGCACACACACACACACACACACACACACACACACACACACCCACACACATATAATTGTGTGCCCCCATCCATCCATTCCCCCCCAAAAAACACAACAACCCCATATATCCAGAGGCTTGTAACATTCCCTTCACATTGAAGTTTAATGAAAAAACTGGAGCTCCACTAGTTGGCGAGTGTGTGCACCTGCAGACATACAAAGCCACTGCTGGGGAAGCACACCATCATCTGGATTTGAGTACAGTATCTTGGATGTGAAACAGTTTTGCTAAAATTTGGATCTGAGAAAAAAAAAAATAAAATAAAAGATCCCAACCCCCACTCCCCCCTAAAAACACTATACAATAAATAAAACAGTCATGACAACATTAATGGGGGACAAGGAAAGCTTTGATGAGAGGAATGAAGGGAGAGAGAATAAAAATGAAACATTTTATTCTGTTTTTTCTTTTTTCTTCCCTCCTGAACAAGGGACTGAAATGAAATCGTATTTACAGACTGTGACTGAGGATAAACGGTCCGGCTTGCTGCTGGGCCGGTCTACTACAGAAAAAGAAAATTACAAGAACAGCAATATAATTACAATAATAACAAAATAAAAGGTACTTGATATTTACAGTTTAGCTGTGAAAAAATAGAGGAAGAAAAAAAAAATAAGAGAAGTGGGGTAGCAGAGGGGTGAAGATGAGGAAGAATTGAAGGGGCGGCTCCATAAGCTGTTGGGTTTCAGGGGGTCTGAGCATAATTTCTGGTCAGATTATTAGTTGGGTTGGCTTGAACTGAACACATAGGCTTGCGTGTCAAAAATAAAATCAAAACATCTCCAAGTGACTGTTAGCTGTGTGAATCATTCAAGACAAGTTCTGTCTGTTGATTCAGAGGAACATGATATAAGCGGAACAAGCAGGCTGCTTTAAAGAGGGCAAAAAAAAAGGGTTCAAACTGCCTTCGCAAACCCCTGCACCCGGTTCTCCACCATAAATCGAGAAGCATCGGAAACTGACATAATTAATGAGGTGGCTCATTCATTTCTGTGCAAATCTGTGGAAAAACTTCTCAGATAATGAAGCTTCTGGATGAGAAGCAACTGGAGCCTTAATCCATGTGACGTCCTGTCCTCAGCTGGACACAACTAGCCTCTTTCTGCATCTCTCCACTCCCTTTAGACGTGTGCAAGACTTTACACAAAACACTGGCTTTCCAGCTTAACCCATGAGCTTATTGTGACAAAACTGAAGGTGTGCGCACTCCACTTAGGCAAATTAAAACAGAAAAAAAAAGTAGTTAAGATGGTAGCAAACAGTGAACAACGGCTTTGGTGCTTTTGACTTCCAGGAATTAAATTAAAACCATCTTTTGATCTAAAATGACGTTTCATCTTGTATCAAGCTTGCAGATTAAAACTATTCCTCAAGTCACCCCAGTGGTGACTTAAAACTTTTTTTTCTGAGCTGATTTCAGGGTAGAAAATGACAGAACAGCCTCTAGTCTACACACTGGACTGTTTAGCTACGATCAAACACTTTTTAAATTTTTTTTTTACAGCAGAAGTGTGCAATTTTTAAACTCCACTAAGAATGATTGTCAATATACACGTCAGGACTTACCACGCTACCCTTACTCTCAACTCCAAAGCCAATCAAATTCAATTAAAATCTGTGGCACTCTAGCCTTAAGTAAAATAAACTAATGCAAATAAATTAACGTAAAAATTAAAAGGTGTTCGCTATAATATAGAAAATTCACATATGTGCAAGACTCGTCGTCTTTTCACCATTTTACTCATTAACTATTTTTATTCTAACAGTCCACATAAGGGCCGACGTAGGACTGCAGCTTATATTAAATCAAAGTGCAGCTTACAAAATGCCAACCCACAACTTCTTACAGCGAGTAGCTGCAGGCACTGCTTTCTACTAGAACTGGTTAACACTTTAGGGAACGCTGAGTGTTTATGCGAGCATGTCAGGTTATTAGTAATGTTTTGTTTATTCTTTTAAGGGTTGGAGCCAGGAGTAAGCATAGAGGGAAAGGAGCAAAAAGAAGAAAACAAGGAAGACAAAAACAGAAAATGTGACAGAGGGATGAACGCTCAGGTGCTGTTGATGGATCCAGGTGCTGAGCTGGGTTGGGCGGTACTGTCTGACACGCTGCCCTCTGCAGGGGAAGTGACAAAACGCATGTTAAGCAAAGAAATGTTACAAACACAAATGATAGTTTAATAAGAGATTAAATTAAAGAAAAGGGATTTAGCATCTGAGCTAAGGACAACCTCAAGGTTACATCGTAAAAACAACAAGTTAGGACTTATGTGGCATCAGAAATACAATATGAACACTCACTCACTTTATTAGGTCCACCTGACTAATTGCTTGTTAACACAAATAATAGGTTGATCACATGTCAACAACACCACACTGAGCATCAAAGCAGGAAAGAAATGGGATTTAAGTGACTTTGAATGTGGTTTGGTTGTTGGGCCAAACGACTAGTTTAAATAATTCACTAAGTGCTGTTCAAGTATGATTTTCACACACAACCATCGAAGAGGTTTAGAGAGAATGGTCTGAATTTTTTTTATATAATAAAAATCCAGTTAGTGGCAGACGTGTGCACGCAATTGCTGATGTCAAAAGATTAGAAAGACTGGTTGGAGATGACAGAAAGGCAACGATAGCCCAAATAACCACTTGCTCCAACCAATGTATGCAGAAAACAACATGTTGAACCTTGAAGCAGATGGGCGACAGCAGCAAAACACACCGGCTGCCACTCCTGCCAGCTAAGAACAGGAAACTGAGGCTGCAATTCAAACAGGGTCTGATGAGTCTCAATAAACTCTAGACATGGTCGTGTGTGAAAGCAAGCAATTCAGCAGGTGTATATAATAAAGTGGTCAGTGAGTGTTAAAGATTTTTCCCACCTGAATGAAAATAGTTTTTTTAACGTAATAGTACTGTAGTTTTTATTACATTCAAAGAAATACATGTTAAAAAAAAAATCAGAATAAGCTGTCATACGTACCATGTGAGGCAGGCGATGTCTGTGCACGAGCGTGAGGAGGAATGAGTGTGGAGTTCAACTGGGGCTGAATAGACAGCTCTGCAGGAGAAAGACAAAACTTTAATTACATATATATTTCTGCAAGCAAATTATCATTAACGTTTGAAGACAACACTAAAAATCTATTACAAAAAAAATGCATACAGTCTTGAATATAAGAGTAAAGACAAGGATGGAGACGCAAACTGACCAACAGGACTGAAGTTGAATAGGGGCGGCAGTTCTCGTCCACTGGGCAGACGGGTGTTGGGCTGGCGCAGCTCATCAAAGAAGGCATGTGCGCACGCTTCCAGGGGAGACAGTCTGGAAACTGGGGTGTACTCCAGCAGTCGAGAGCAGAGGGCAATGGCCTCTGGAGGGGTACGAGGCTTAAAGACCTAATAGAACAAATAGGAATGGAAAACCCTTGAATGTGTGTGAACAAACACAAACTACAGAATAAAATAATAGTAATAAAAATACAATAGAGCCTATTTGTTTCCATTCAAATGAAAAACTAAAACATAATTGATGATGATCCAAACGTCTCAATAAAAGTTTACCTTTGTCCAAGGATGAGCTTTGATCTGGGGGAATTTGAACTCTGTGTAGTTTGGATTCATCTCCCGGATCTGCTCCCTTGTTGGTGTCCCCAAAACCTAACCGGGGGGAAAGTAAAAAAATAAAATAAAAACAAAAACCGTAAATATCAATCCCATGCCATCTGTTGATAAACCGCAAAAGTATTATTTCCTAAAATAAGTTTATTATTTGTGCTTCCTTCAGGATTATTAATTTAACATCTCTGTGCTGAACAGCAAACGTGATTTTAAAACCATCTTATTTTCAGCATTGATGAAATTTGTCTTTTAGAGTGGAGCATAAAACAATCTGTGTCTGCACGGATTCTTTAAGCCTGAATGAAATCATCTTTATTACAATTTAAAAGTTGTATTTCCATGTCTCACAGCATTTGAACTGAATTAAACTACCTTTTGATGTTCAGTGTCAGATAATTATTGAGGGCTTCCAAAGAAAAAAAACTTCAATCTTTCTTAATTTTACTGGTAAATTTCTATTTATTCAATGCAAGATGATGAGCAGGATGGAGCCATTTATGAAATTATGGGTGTATTCACACCTGACACATTTGGTTCACTTTAAAGAGACCAGAGTTTGTTTCACCTGTTGGTCCGGATCTTTTATGCAGGAACTCTTGAGAACCCTGATGCAGACCAAACAATAGACACACTTATTGAGGCGGTCTCAGTCCACAGCCAAATGAACTCGAGCACAGTTTGCTTCTGGTGTGAAAAAAGACCAGCCTCAACCCGAATCAACTACAAAAAACGTACGCCTTTTTGGACTTCACGAGTCATTTTTGCTAACATTCAGTGTTGCTAATGCTACCACTACATGGAGACTACAAATACTGAGAAGGTACTGTGTCTCTTCGTTACTCCAGGTCTGTCCACAGCTCAATATTTGGACAGATGAACACATACAGTAAGGAGAAGACACAAAAGAATGTGTTCGTGTTTTCCATTTTTTGCACATCAGATTTGCAACCTGCAGGACTTCAATCTTTCGTTTCAGGACTGTGCTCTGTCCTGCCCGTCATTTCTGTCCAACGGAAGCAATGATCGTCACCCGAGTGACTTTGTTTACAAACTATAGTCCGCTTAAAAAGGCACAATGTGAAAGCAAACGAAAAAAAAGTCAATTTTTGGTCTGACCCAATTAAACAAACCAAAAGACTTTCCTTGTGTGAATACACCCTACGAAAAGTAATAAAGATAAAAATAGACGTGATTTGGATTGTTTAAAAAAAAAACATGAAAATTTCAGTCTTTCATGAGTCATCTCATATATTTGGATACTTGAAGCCCCTACCAACTCAAAACCCTTCAGATTTGAAAATAACTGAGTGGGTTGTGCAGGTATGTATGATTTACTGCATTCAGTTTCAACTCTTCACATCACCCCAACATGATTCACACATGCAACTATTACAACAAGAGTATACAATGTTGCACACAAGCCATTCATGGCAGCTTGTTGACTTTTCCCTACAGATTTGCTGTACCTTGATGATCTCTACTAGCTGGTCCACACCACTGTCCCCAGGAAAGATGGGCTGGCCCAGCAGCAGCTCCGCTAACACGCAGCCGGCTGACCAGATGTCAATGTTGGACGTGTAGTCGGTGGCACCAAATATGAGCTCCGGGGCACGATAGTACCGTGAACAGATATAGGACACATTTGGCTCCCCTCGAACTAACTGCTTTGCACTGGAAGGTTTGAGAGGAGGGAGATGAAGATTAACAATAAAAAGATCAAAACTGCAACAAATAACAAGTCTCTCTTGTTCGCACAAAAATCACAAGCAGAATAAAAACCAAGAAACTATTGACAAACTAAAGGTTGAGCCAGGTGAAGACACACTAACAACTTGACAAAACATGCAATACAAAATACAAAATGTTGTTATGAATAACTTTACCGACCTGCCAAAGTCACAAAGTTTGAGGATGGCCGTCTCTGGATCTACCAAGAGGTTCTGAGGCTTGATGTCTCTGTGACAAACGCCCTGGGAATGGATATAAGCCAGACTGCGGAACAGCTGGTACATGTACACCTGAGGAGGACACAGAAAAACACTCAAAAAAGTTAACTTACAGAAAATCAATTGACACTAAAGAAGATGAGCACAAAACATTTAAAAACACACAAATCAGGCCACTGATGACTATCAGGAGGAGCAGAACTCTGTTACACTTGTGCCATAATTTAGTATGTTTTAAGGCTGTTCTATTCTCATTTTACTGAATGCAAGTTAATATTTATTTCATTATCCCTGTGGCAGAAGAACAGTGATAACAAGGAAAAATGTATTACAATTCCACACTAATGCCAATGCAGAATAATTAAACAGAACCTGGACCAGATAACAGACAGAAATGGGTCAGGCCGACTTAAGTAAATGATTCAGTTTTTAAAAAAAAGTTAAAATCAGTCTTTGCTGCTGGTTTGATGATTTTAACGAGAGATGAATTTTAATGCTCTGAGAATTACAGACATCAAAACAAAAGGCTGATGTGCTTAAAGATTAAAACAGAATGTGACCACAAACATGCAAAGAATACAGATTTCATTTTTTAAATCAAAAGAACCAGACAAGTTTGTTGAAGAAACAACACTAAATGACAAAAAGACTGTTCTCCTTATAAAACAACATATTATGATTACACTTGAGATACAAGATCTGAATTAGCAAGTGAGCTAGCAAAATATATGGATGTAATGATGATGTGGAACAGGACAAGTGATCGGATTTATACACATCTGGACCCGTGCTCAGGATAAGTAAAAAGAAAAATAACTGATTGCTCAATCTGAAGGTATCCCTGCTCCTGTTTTCTAGACTCTTCTGAGCCTCTCTGGAGAAGACACAGAGGACAACTCACATCCTTAATGCCTAATGTCTTCCGGCTCTCCCACTGACAGGCTGCTACCAGGAGTGGGTGCATCATTCAACCTGCTGTTAAACAGGATACATTTTCAAAAACATCTCTGCACTGTTCTCCTTAAAAGATAAATGATAACAAACACGTACAGTCCCTCAATCACATGCGTAGAAAGTTAAAAACTAATCAATTAAAGAAACAAGCAAACCCCCCTGTGACAGCTGCTAAAAAAATATTAATTTACTGCTTCTAACATTTTTTAAAAACATGGAGGAACAGCACAGAGGAGAGGCTGTAATCTCTGAGGATATAAAATGAGACTGGCTCTGTTTTTGTTTCATACACAAGTCCTGTTTCTAACGCACCAAAATAATTCAAAGATCGGTGGCCACCTTCATCGATCTCATTTTATATTTGCCCTTAAATTTATGTCGGCAATGTCAAACTCAAATAAAAAATGCCTACACATTTAGACATGAACCCTTTCAGTGAATTTGAGAAATGTGGGCAGAAAGCATCCTAAAAGTGACAAATGACGAAAGTCGTCACCATCGCAATTATCATCATTATTACCCACATGGTGCTGTGACAGCAGGCTGGCCAGATTACTGAACGATGACAGAAAAGATGACTGAGAAACGACGGCTGTTACCAAGAGAGCAGAGATGGGAGAGGAAGCTTGTTCAAGAGCAAAGGAAGAAGGAACATGACCAAAAAAAAACACAAGAGTGCACAAGAGACGATCTGTAACAGAAGTGTGTCACCGTGGGAAGAAAGGATGGCAGTGAAGAAAGAACGAGAGAGAGCAGCGAGCGACTCAAAACCTCAGGGGACCAGAAGGCTGAGGTGGGGAAATGGGCCATGAGACAGCCATAATGTCCCCTCTGCTGCAGTGTATGCAGTAAACACACAAACACTAATATGAGCACCGTTTTAGCAAAAGTATCACAAACAATTATCTCCTACAGGCCCATCATTTTATTTTCCTGCTTTCAATATCCTAAAACACTAAGCTGCTACTGAATAGAAACATACTATGGCCTTTTCCATCCAGGGGTAATTACTGATGTTTTCATCGTTTACTTCTCACTATTTTGTTCTACAATTGAAAAGAAAAACAATAGGAGTCAGATTTGGGAAATGTAAATTTCCAAAACTCAAAAGCAGATTTATAACCAAGCTATAAATAAATAAATAAATAAATATATATAAATAACACACTTAAGAAAGTTTGTCTTGTACTGTATTTCTTTAAAAAAAGTGACATTTTCTCAGACATCAGCCCCTTTTACAACCCTGAACAATACTTTTAGCTAAATTGTATTTTTTTACTCTAATTTCTAAATCAGTTTCAAAAGGGAACATTTCAGCTTAAGCAGAACCAGAACAAAACACCAACAAGTGTGTGGATTAAACATACTTTATGTTCTTTTCTAAGCAGAAAAAACAGACAAAATATTTAGCCAAATTTTATTTTCACAACTTTTTATCAAAAAAATCTTAACAAATGATATGAATGAACTTCTTAAAGATTTGAGTGGCATCATGACAGGAAAATGCCAACCGAGAACACAACTAGCAGTGTGTGGGTGTTTTTTTTCCCCTCTACTTACCTTAACATAGATGATGGGGATGGTGGTCTTGGCCTTGTTGAAGTGCCGAGCCACTCTGTACACTGTCTCCGGGACATAGTCCAACACAAGATTCAAATACACCTCATCTTTCTGGGAAAAAGAACAAAAAGATCCAGGACTGTTAACAACAGGTGGGAAGTGAATGTAAGCTTTTGTATAGCCCATTTCCTGCATTCACTGCAGTCTGTAGTACCTGGAAAGTTCACAAAGAGCACTAGAAAACAGCCCACATTTTGGAAGCATTCACCCCAGGCTTGTTTACCTCGGTCTGCAGCCCCAGTACACCAGCTTTATTTTTAGAACCTTTTATAAAATTTAATTTTTCTGAAAACCCATGTACATAAAAGCAGATGAGTTTTTGTGATTGAGGTGCTCAGGGTTGAGGTTGGATTCTATCCCAGCAGTCAACAGGTGAGGAAAAACCCATTAGTTGGGTCAAAACACCTCGTGTTTTTCATCTGTTGTTGTCTGTGGTTAAAATACTCTACTTTTATTGCTTCAGCCTTTATGCCACAGGTTACATGGAGTGATGGAATATACAATTGGCCCAAAGTATTAGAGTACCCACATCTGACTTTCTGTCTCACACATCTCGTCAATCCTGGTTAGCGCAACTTCTGATAAACAAAAAAAAACTTTTGAGTCCTTTTTTTTGGTTCCGCTCTCGGAGTAGCAAGACACTTTCCTTCTCTCCTGGCCTACCTTTACTTCCCTGCTTTGCTGCTCAGAGCCTTCTCCTTCTCCTACGTTTTCATCCGAAACCAGAAATTATGGAATTTTTTATTTTTTGTATGAATTTGGTTAGCTGGTCTCTTCTTAATAAATTTTTGGAACAAATTTTTCTTCCATGGGAGGACATGTCAAAGGTGGGACCTCTGTTTTGGATATATATTTGGGTTCCGATTACTGGATTTCTACAGATTGGCTTGGTGGTCTCCTGGTGTTCTGCAAAACAGCGTTGGTGGCAATTCAGGCCATTTCCTGCCTGCCTAACCAATATGAAGGATTGCTGTACTATCAGCACTCAGACTCTGCCCTGTGCGAGCTGGGACTCGGTCTGCAAGCGGTTCTTAAGGCTCCAGCATGCCGCAGCCCAACTGCCGAAATTGTGCCGAACTGTCGCAGTTTCATGACAAAAATTACGCCATCCTATTCGCATTGACAAAATTTCGGCACTTCTTGTCGCAACCCGTGGGTCGAACTTTTCACCCCCATTCACATAAGAACACATAAGAACTATAATGTTTGTTTGGTCAGAAGTTCGTGGGATTGTTTGTTTGTGCTGAACGTGCTCAGACACTGCATTTTGCTTCAACCGCTCGCTTCAAAAAAAAAAAAGTCGCTCCCAGAGCCGACTGTTGTACCAGGAAGCAGCGATTTATAAAGAGAGTCAAACAGCCAGAAACTCACAAAAGAGGATAAAACAGACGTTTTTCATGGTGGAATCTGACTGATAAAAACTTTGAAGCTTAATCTGGGACCAGTTTGTGGATTAAAAATGTTGCGAGTCTTGGACTGTTTTTTTTTTTTTTTTTTGCATTGGACCTCCGGAAAGAAATCCCATGCAGTGATGTATGCTGCAGCGGGAGGGGTTTCCCCAGGAGCTCGGAATGTGGTGTCTCAAGAGCTATGAAAGGTCTGTGCGAAATCGAACGCCGAGAAACCACGTGACGGCGCGCCAACTGGTCGGCTGCCGAGCGACTATGATGAAGCTTTCACTGAAGTCGCGGGCTGGAGTTTGCTGGCGAGATGGAATTGATCTTGGAGAAAGCTGATAGCTCAGCAGGATTGCCCACACCATTTGTCTGATTGGATTCGCCACATTGGATGTACCAGCGGACATTAAGGCAGATGGAAAATTGTTATTGTCTGCCTGACCGAAAACATTTTTTTCTGTTCCCAAACAACTGATTACAGATTTGGCTCTCCCCTACATGGCTTTGAAGAGCTGTGGAACTAAATTCTCCTGGATGTTTAAGTCGACTGAGGGTCTGCCCACAACCTTTCCCCACTCTCACTCCTGTCTGTGATCTAGTTCCTGGAGCAAGTTGAGGGCCGCACAGAATGAACAGTTAACATCCATATTCTGAACTATGGCTGCGTGGGTTTTTGGGGACTCAATTCTTTGGGCTCATTTTTCAGATATTCACACACAAGCATACAACACTTATGGCTTCAGATACACGCCCCCCTAAACTCACCTACTCCTCGGGCTAATAAATTTGCTTTATGCAGAGGTTTTTTTTATAAACACCATAGTGTGTCACATTTTGTTGATATATGATGTTTTGTTTATTCCCTCATCTACCCTTGTGAGGTTTTTAGTTTTTCTTTTAAGGGTAGCGCCTTCTCATGTTTTCATGATGATGATCCTTGTTCCGTACAGGGGTCTGTGGCTGCATGACCCAGGGCACCTGTTCTCCTATGTTTGTTATGTTCTGTCTTCTTCTGAATGGGTGTTCTGAACTGTAATTTCATTGTGCTTTGTACAATGAGAATAAAGGTGTATCTTATCTAAAACCATACCTAGCATTACAGATTAGGCAATTATCTTTAGAATAAAATAAGAGAAAAAAAAAACTCAACTAATGCTTACAGTACTGTGGCTATTTTTATTTGTTTTGCTGTTTTTACAGCCCATCATATGTTTTTATGAACTGGTTTTGAAGCCAAATAACTGAACACCACTATAGTAAATTATATTTAATAAAAAGATTGAAGTAAAGCAGTGAATAAAGGAAGGATTTCCAGACTGACACCAGTGCGGACTTGATTTTTTTTCTAATCAGTTACACTGATTTTGATGAAAGTGATTCTTTGCCATTTGAGTGTTCTTTCTTTGCTGTGTTGGATTATAAACTAAATTCTGGCCACATAACAATGCTCTCACACAGCATGATAAGGGGACATAAATACTATATTATTAGAGCATACAGATAAAAGTTATAAACTAATTAGCTAATTTGCTTATCTGTGATGTTAAAGGTCCAGATACAGATTTCCAACCCATCAGAAATAAAAGTGTCACAGCTGGCGGATCTCATTCAATAATCTTTAAGCCCCGCAGCTCGAAATAAATAACTTACTGAATAATCAACTTAACTTTCATCTTGCACCATGAATCATCAGTGACGGATGATATAACAATAATTACCAAGGCGTGGGAGAACGCCGTTTCTTCTAAATAATTTAATAATAAACATCAACTCAGGTCATACGCACCTTTTCTCCACTTGAGTAGAAGAAGTAGCGTAGCCTAACAATGTTGCAGTGATCCAACTTCCTCATAATTTGCAGCTCTCTATTCTGAAATTAAGAAAAGAATAAAGTAGTAAGAGAAACATTTGAGTACAAACACTTTCTTTTAAACATTTGAGCAAGTAAGACTGCCTAAATGTTACCTTAAACCTTTTGTCTTGGAGAACTTTCTTAATTGCCACCATCTCTTGAGTGTCAATGAGGCGAGCCTGGTAGACCACGCCAAAGGAGCCATTTCCTATGACCTTTATGTCTGTGTATGACACTTCCTGTGGGCGATCAGGGCCCTGCCCGGGCGTGGCTACCACCGTCGTCACTTTGCCACTGTCTCCTGTGGATGACAGAGCAAACTTATTAAAAAGCACATTAAATTACACAGCCAACCAACTAGTAACATTTCATACTGCTGTGATATTTTAAAAAAGTGTTTATAGAAAATAATGTCAAAAAGGTCCACATTGAGGGATAAAATATCTGTCTCAAATTAGGCTTTTAAATCAGCATTTCTTTAAATCATTATACCCTGTCTGGTAGCTCCTGGGACTTTACTGATTTGTAATGAGCGACTGATACTTCCTGCAACACTCCACCTGCTCCCCTGAGTGACACAAGGCTAAATCCTTTTAACTTGGACATATGATCCAGAACCACAAGATCCAGGAGCACTGATGCTTAATTCAACCCACGTTTGACCTCTTCATCAGTGTGTGGTAAGTATTAATCCCTGGCAATCAATGATGCTAATTGGTGACAGAAGCGGTCTTCAGGACTGTTGTGCATTGAAAGAAGAGATCCAGTGGGAACAGGATGATGACAGATACTGTCACAAAAAACAAGCTATTAAACTTGTGCTAAAGCAACTAATATCTAACAACAAGCCTAATAAGCCATCTGCAACACCCAAATAAAAATATAGATAAAGGACAACAGAAGAACCTCAGCTTAGCCTGTTAGCTTTAGCATTAGCCCCGACGCTATCACCATATATAGGTTTCTACCTTCTCTCCATCAACACTCTCTGGTTTCATTTAAAAGAGACAGTTTCTTTGCCAAATATGTTTGCACACAAAAGTACATTTTCTAAATTGTTCAGCGGGTTATTACAGAGCACATTATATTGTGTTACACAATACACACACAAGTATTGGAAAAGCATAAAGCACCCTTTAACAAACTGAACCCCGAAGATTAAATTGCAGTTTGTTCGCTTTGGTGACCCCTGAAGGACGGATCTGCTTAAAGAAAAACAAATAATCTGTGTAAATGTTGTTTACACTCCTTGCAGCACAGCCCAAACTTCATAACCCTTATAAATCCAATTCATATGAAATAAAGTGTAAGTTCTGTTTTTTCAACAAGACTTTACCTGAAGGATATTAGGTGAGTGCCAAGCCTGTCAGGCTAATAATTCACCTTATGTAAAAGTAAGACGCTCGAGATGTAACCCTTTTTGACAGCTCCACTTACGGTCAAATAGCTGCATGGTGTTGTATGCCCGTTTGTATGTTGGGTCAAGAAGGATCTGACAAATGGGAAGCAAAAACAACACAAGGAGGAGTGGAACAGCAGATAAAAGGCCCACTGCCAAAAGGCTTGTCAAGGCCTGCAATAAAATTGCACGGACAGTAGCACACCCGGAGGTAAAACCATTTTCTGTGCTTGCTCAACTCACTTGTCTGAACAAGACCCCTCCAGATTTCTAGTATGTTTTTATGTTTCAAATACTGTCAGAAGGATTTATAAATTGATTTTAATTAAACAAAGAAACTTGAGTCATTTCTAAATCTAGGAGTACAAAATGAGATTCACAATCTTGTACCACCATTATCACAGAAAAAAAATAAAAATCAGAGCGCACTCTTATACCTAAACTTTTTTTTAGAACAAAATTATTTCATAGTACAGCTACACACTTAGAATAAATCTCTGATCCCTAAGGTCACCAGGAAAAATTTAACTGAGATTTAATTCAGTCACAGTGTGTTGTCTTCACAAACACTGATCCCTTTTAATTTTATTTTTGCTTTACTTTCACCTCTCTTTTTAAACAAATGAAGTCAGAGGGGAGCACATTAAATATGGAGCAGTTGTGGCATGATAGTGTCCTGAATAATAAATGCAAAAATGAGCGCTTTCTGCCCAGCTGTCAGTGAACAGCTTTGGTTTCAAATACGCCATCACAGGTTTGATGAAGGAAAAAAAAAAAAAAAAAAAAACACAAACGGATGACCAGAGTGACTTTCATTACGCCTACACTTAATGAAAAATCACCCTGGGAGCGTCTTTGTTAGGTGTTAAATTCTAGCATGCTTTTTACTTGATAAAAAAAAAAAAAACTAGTCAGATCGGTGATAAATTACAACCAATATTTTATCATTAGTGGCCCTTTAGAGCCTCAGCTGACAGTGTTTGATGATGTATTTATGCCAGGAAGACGTAGATAAATTACTTTAAATCTATTGGTGCTTTATAACTCACACACGTGCAATTTTCCTCTACTTCAGAGGACAAAATACCTCAACTGCCTCATATCATGACACATACCTGCCTTTGGTGATTCATGTACCAAAAGGTGCTCCATTATTTCCAAACAGAAAAATTACCAACCACACTGGGTGGAAGTCACCAGCATTAGAATGAATGTAAGGTAAATAGGAGGCCAGAAATGTGGCAACCCTTGAGTCAGAGTATGGTTAAAAACTGAACTAATGAAAGGTCTTCTGTGCAGATTGGCAATGACTCATAATACCAACAATCTTAAAAAGGTACCATCATTGAAATGAACATTATACAAGGTTAGATACAGACGTGCAAGGAAAAAAGGAGAGCAAGATAAATTTAAGACTGTGTGAACACAACTAAAATGAGGTGGAGACTGAACCATGTCAGAGTTCACAGAAGCTGCAAGTTATTCTTTTTCAAACAAAATAGAAGGCAATCAACCAATCAGTCAAAACATGTTATAGGTGAAGTGAAAAACATGATCTCAGTAGAATGGCATCTAGAACCAAGAGAACATTCTGTCCCCACACACCACCCCACTTAAAAAAAGTGTCAATATAGTAAAAATGGAAAATTTATTCGGCTACACAGCAAAACCGTTTTGCATAAACAAAACTATAACTAAGCACAGACTTTTACAAGCATTCAAATAAGTATTAATCCTTTGGTTTAATATTATAGTTGTTTTGATATGGAGATAATACTGCCAACAATTCTAGATATTTAAACACATTTTCAATGCTGCACATAATCGTTTAACCGTGTCCTTTCAGACCACAGTAAACCACTATAATTAGACATGCTGTTTGCAGCATAAAAACTGTAAAATAGCTTAGAAAAAGGGTAAAAAGTTTAAAGGTACTTTATTGGTCATCATTGCATGTTCCCGTACAATGATGAATTTTGTGCTCTGCATTTGACCCATCACACGTGAGAAACACCCAAGTGGAGGAGCGGGCAGCTATGTAAGCGCCCGGGGAGCAGTTGGGGGTTGGGTGTTTTGCTCAAGGACACCACGACATGTGGGCATGGCAGGGAGTCGAACCTGTGACTTTCGGGTCCCAAACCGGCTGCTCTACCACTACACCACAGCCGCCCCACAAACATCCTGAAGTTTAACAAAAAAGATGGGGAAAACACACACCTGAAAGTGGTTTCACACAAGGAATAGTCATGTTTAAGAAAATAACACCACAAAAAAATGAGGGAGCTCGTGTAATTCACTGACATAACTATCACTAACAGTAACTCTGGGTTTTGTCTACACAGTATGATGAGAAGCCATAGTACGTCTTTCAGAATTTTGTTACTACTATTATTCCATTTTTTAACAATAAAAGGACAAAGCATTTGTTTAACAAAATGAAAGAAGATGCATAAAGCCCTGTGAAATACTAAAATTGTATTTTTTTTTCAAGGTGTGGTAGATTAAAAGGCTGTTATGAATGAATTGAATGAGTGGTATTAAGGCCTCTGCATGCTCCATCCAAACTGCTGAAATCGGCGCTCATCGTCGTAGTTGCATGACATCTGCCTCCCCTTTTTGTCACAACTCACTGAGAAAACTTTTTACCCCCTTCACATAAGAATTTACTGTGTGATTGGACAGAAGTTCGTGGCCATGTTTGTTTATGCTGAAAGCAATCCGATGCTGCATTTTGCTCCAACTAGTCGCTTCCAAAAAAATAACAAAACACTCGCTTCCAGAAGCTGACTGTTGTTCCCAGAAGCAGTCATTTATGAAGACAGTAAAACAGACAGAATCTCAGAAAAAAATGTAGAGCTTTAACCGAGACAGATTTGTTGGCAAATAATGGTAAATCTGAGTTTGTTTGTTTTTTCCGGAGTGTGGACTCCAGTGGGGAGGAACCCTGTGCAGTGACGTATGGGACGGGTTAACCAGGAGCTCACATTGGTGTGTCTCAGGAGCTATTAAAGGTGCGTACAAAACAAACGCCGAACAACCACGTGGCCACGCATCGACTGTTCGGCTTCAGGTGGAACACGCAGAGGCCTTTAAGGGTCTTTTACAAGACAGTATCGCTAAATGGTCGAACAGCCCATTCTGTGTTGAAGCTTTCCTCACTCACTCACTCACTCACTCACTCACTCACTCACTCACTCACTCACTCACTCACGTGAATTTTCAGAGAACATTAATCAGTGCAGAATCAAAAGAGGCATGGAAATGGCTGCTCTGATGTGTTGCTGTCAATCTACAGATGAGTCGCGGGACTTGTGTCACTTATTACATCGCAGAGATTAAAATACGATCAAATATGTCTTTTTAAGTTTCAAAGTAGTCTGAGTCTCACCATAGTTGTATCAATGCTGAAGGGTCATTTTAGCTAGTTGTGCTGATCAGGTTTGTTTTTCCTCCTCTGCATGTATAATATTAGCAGAGCTCACAGGGTAAAATAAAAACAACAAAAAAAAAGAATCTTTAAATCTGGTGGATCCCAAAGGTGTCAGTCAGCACTACGCTAGCCCACTTTGTCTGGAGACAGCATTTACCATTTCTGTCACTACCTTGCTAGGAGGTACAGAGGTGGAGTGTTTCTGCCCCCCTCTCTGCTTTCACGTGTCTTCTGAATGAACCGAGGTGGTCAGAACACGTGTCAGTAAAGGTACGGGGTGTCTTCTGAATACCATTACTTGTAGTTCTTTGTGATCACCTCACGAACATACTCCATCGGTCTCTTTAGAGATGCAGAATTTTTGCTAATTAACAACAAGTTTGCGTAGTAGCAGCTTGTAAAAGTAAATAAATGACACTGTAAAAATCCAACATGTTGGTTAACAGATGTGGACTGTGTTTTTCTTTAGTCCTCATAAAAAGAACAAGCACCAGTGACAGAAAGCTACTAAAGCACTGGCATTTTATTGGGAAAGACAAGTTTGACAAGATCTTAAAAGGAATCAATCAATACCAACCCACTAAGCTGTCACTATAGGTGGTAACATTCCTCCTGCCTTTCAACAAAAACTAAAATTTACAGTTTCACATTGCATTTTAGCTGAAGAAAGCACAATGATACTAAACATTTGTTACTGAATATGTTTCACAAATTACAAGATAAATTTCTAGCAGTTTAGCTTAGCAATCCAGGTATTGTTATACAACAAATAATAAGTTGTAACTAGTGAATTAGTTAGTTTTTATTTTTGCATGTTAATCAAGAACCATTATTTTTTCAATGTTGCTCGTCTGTCCCTAATTTCTAAGAAATTTTATAATTACTGAGTCATTTTAATAAACACTGACCATCTTTCTAAGTTGAAACGGTGTTGCCCAACTATAACAGAGGAGGAGCTAGGCTTTGTGCCTTTCTTTTTCTCTTAACTATTTAGAGCAGGTTTTATGCATGTACAAGAGATGCACCAGGAGAAAATAAAACCTGCAGGTCAATACAGATTTTCAGTTCTTGTGCAGCTCTGATATGCCAATGCAGATTTTGGGCAATTCCAATATCTTTCAAAAAACTATAAACAATAGTTTTGCTAATTTCTGTTGAAACAGAAAATTCTGTTTTTGTTATCAAATGTGCAGTAACCCTAACAAACTGAACTGAAGGGTACCAGACTTCTGTCTTTGATTCTTGAAAATGTTTTGTTTCTCATCCATAGAGCTTTCCCAAAATCTAAACAAATGCATAAAAGTAATTTGCACACACATTAAACAACTCACAAGATGAACAGTCAAACAGTTTATGAACTTGAAACTCTGCAAATTTCAGTTTAAGACTAAGAAAACAATCCAGATGAGAAGGGAAGCAACTTCAAGAAACAAACAAAGAAGTGAATTTGTCTTTGACTGGTTAAGATTGTCATGACCTAAATGACAAAGAATCTACACTGGAATAATGTTTACCAGGACATAGATCTTTCACTGCGTAACTGCAAATCTACAACTAATATTCTTCAGACATACTGGACAGACTACATCCTACAGACCAATGTTCTGCCACAATACCTATAAAGCAACTAAGTTTTGACTGTACTACCCAATCTTATGAATCACTAGCATACAGTAGATAACTTCTTAGGTTCTGTAAGTCAGGCATTTAATTTATTTTTTGCCTAAATTCTTAAGCAACAAGTTTCAGATCATGTTAAACTGATGTAGACTTTTTATTTTAGGTTTGAAATTTTTTTGTCCTCCCCTTGTACTCTTTATACACATGTTTGGTACAAAACATAATGTGATGGTCAGATACAAGGACTTGACTGAAAATAAGGGGGGAAAGCAACAGACGTCCAAAGACAAACTTTGAACGACCTTTAAGAAGTCTGAAGAACTATTGATTAATTTTGGCCAATAAAAAAATAAACTATGAATAATGTAGGGGTGGTTTAAAACTTTTGTACTGTGTTGTACATGTTGACTCGAAGTCAACACAAAAAATGGCTTATACTTCTTTCAAGTGGGAATTTATAACGTTTAATAAAATTTGCCAAAGTGTGGCAAAATGTATCCGCAAAAGAACAGACAAAACTGGGGACAACAGTAAACTCAGACCAGATGATTTTCTGAATAGTTCTGTTAGCAAGCCAGTTTCGACAAAAAAAGACAAATATCATTCGTGGGTTTTTATAACTTCTAATTCATAATTACAATACAATAATAATACTTTAATAACATTCACTAAAAGTACATAATGTGAATTATTAAGGCAATATCAGCGTTTTATTTTAAGCTTTTCTTCAACCAAAGCTAACGATGTTAGCTCAGAGATGAAAGCCCTTGATGGTAGCAGCTAACAGCTAACTCGGTAATGTTAGCTTCGCGACAACAATCGGCATTAAAAACACTCCGACGTTGTTAACTAAAGCACAGTTCGGGTGTTAATACTAAACAGCTAGAATGAACAAACATTTACAACATGTGTGAAACTTACTAGGCAGTTTCAAATTCCCAAAGCTCGTCGAGCCGCTTCCGCTGCCTTGAGAAGCCCCAGTTTTTCCTGTCGAGCTTCCGCCGGCTACTGCCGATCCGGCACCGGCTGCAGCAGATCCGGGAGCTCCGGGAGGCTCAGCGAATGAGCTGGTCCTGGCCCGCCCGCTGCCGCTCATATTTGTGTGAACTAAAGCCGGGTCAGGAAAAAATGTTTAGAACGTGATCACGGCAAGACACTTTGCCATGTAAATCTGTGATTAAATTTTTGATACGAATAATAAATACACTTACAGCGTTCAGTACAGGTTTCCCGTCTCCCCCTTTCTTCCTCTGTAGAACAGTGATGGTGGGGGGACTGGGGAGTTGACGCACGACGACGTAAAGTCGCAAGGGAACATGGGAATGTGAGTTTTGGCTGGCTTCAGTATTCTTTTATTGACAACAGCCCAGTAAAAAAAAAATGTTGTAAAGCTCTGGTGAAGCTCTTTTGGTAAACTCATAAACAAAGAAATATATATTTTACAAAAAATATAAACAAAGATTAAATAGACATAGAGTAACATTACCAGAAGTTCAAATAATCAACCATCTTGATTACAAAATAAAAAAGACAAGACAAAAAAGAATAAACATGCACACATCTTTCAAGTATGTGGTTAGTCCTCAAAGACAATTAATGGTTCCATAAATGGAAATGATATTTTTCCTAGTTACTGAATGTATATTAAAAATGCTATAACATTTCTTTTACCTCTTTATCTTTATATATTCTGTTAAACCAAGATAAAAACACATAGAAACAAATTTCTCAGCATTCTGAAAAGTGCTTGCTTTAGGAGACACAAACATTTGATATAACCTGTGACATCTCAGCTTCAATAGCATAATTTTAAGATGTCTGCACTGTCAGAAGTTTTTTTTTTTTATTGAATCACAGTCAACTTCAACAAGGTACCATAACGTATACATTGTGCATTTACAAAATACAGAAAGGAAAAGAAAGTAACACT
>JAUBOC010000050.1:1822325-1834552 GCA_032275365.1 Anablepsoides cearensis
TAAAGTACAGATACCCAAAATTTCTACTTAAGTACAGTAAAGAAGTATTTGTACTTAGTTACTTTACAACTCTGCTGTCGGGCAGTGTGTTTACACCTATGAACATGTAAAGAGTCTGAAAAATATAAACATTTTGTGACTAAATTGATCCATCAACAGCAGGACATTTCATCATCCACATTTCAGTGAAATGAAAAAGATCCCACATATTGTTTGGTTTGGACTTTGCCTCAGACTAAATTTAAAGTTGTCCAAACAGGAGAACTTTCATTTTGGAACAAAAAAATAAATAAAAGTAAATGGTTTTAGTTCAGATATGTGTCTGCTCAAACTGTTTACTCACAATAAACAAACCACTTTGGAGTTTGCACCAAGACCACCTCCTCCAAAGGAAGTCATCACGATTGTTTCAGTCTGCACCTACATGTGACTACTGTGTTCACATGGAGCAATTTAAACTGAGTAAAACACTGCAGGTATGAAAACACTCTTAGTGTAAGGGAATGAGCTGACAGGCGAGTTGCCATTTGCCCTGGTGTCCTTGAGTTTAGAAACAGAAACATGAATAAGAAGTTTTGACTTAATCTTTCCACTAACCTGCGATCAGCGGCTGAACCAGTGTCTGTCCAGGTGGTGCGATGGCTGTAAAGCCAAGTGTTGCTAAGGGTGAGGGAACATATGCAGATCCAGGCACTGGTATAGCCTGCTGGGTGGGGGAAGAGCCTGTTGTTGTAGAGACCAGAGGCAGGGTGGATGGGATCCCAGGAGTGGACTGGACATACGTGATTCTGCACAGAAACAGGAGTGATCAGACAAACTGAAATCCAACAAATGGCATTTAAAACGAGACTGCGGCAGAGAAGATAACACTTGTAATAAAAATAAAATTTGAGGCGAGGTGTAGCGGTGGTGGCAGATGGTGTTATAGTACAACAGCGAGACTGGCCTAGAATGTAAGGAACAGAGACACGATCAGACGAAAAGAGGAAGACAAAAAGAGAAGTGCTGCAGCGAGGGTCAGTCGATGAGCGTAAACCACAGCAAGTAGCAGCAGATGACTAGTGCTGTGTGCGGAGCTGAGAGGTAGTGTGGGGGTGGGCAGGCAGAGGCAACTCAGGCCACCAGCAGGATGACTAACACATCCAGAATAGCGCTGCACTCTTACAGTAGCATCCCGGCAGGAATTTAGCTTCTTGCATTGTCTGCTCGCTGAGTTTTAAGAAAACTAGCCTGTTAGAAACACTTTGTGATGCCAAACAGCCTTTAATCCAGAGGTTCTCAAACTGGGGTCCCTGAACCCCCAGGGGTCTGCGAGAGGTATCTTGGGGGGTCCTCAAATTTTTTAACAAAATGTTAATTTGTTTTTTATTTTTTTTAATGCATGGAGAACAATGAACTAATAAACCAAAGATAATAAACCTAATAAATATAGGGTTCATGCAGGTTTCAGTAAGTTAAATTTAAGACCTTTTAAAGACCTTTTAAGACCATTAAGAACAACATTTAAGACCAAACCGACGCATTAACAGAAACATTTAATTGGTCCCAGAAAATTTAACATAGAAACCTTTTATTGTTATCAATTTATCTATTAAAGAATATTTATTTTAATACAAGAACACTGAATTATTTTTATGAAACAGTCATATATATGAGACCTTCATATGAACTGCTGTGGATCGTTCCAACTTAGTGTAAAAATTACTGGTATCAACCAAGTCTCATTGAAAACACACTTTCCAATGTTTAAACCACAAGCAGTGGACATGACTGAACTTCTGTTTTTTTGGGCAGGTAAATAAGCTGCTGTATGTGGGGGGCTGTAGCAGCAAAGAGGTCAAAAAACATGGAAGTAAACTGTGCCATTTTTTGCCTGCAGAATTTGCAGGCAATTTGTAGTTTAATCATGACCAGTAGCAAACTTAGCACTTCATGAAGACAGATAGCGTCAACCTCTGATTACAGAGCTTTACTCTGTTTTATATGCAGCCAACACTTCTCAGGAATGATCGAAAGTAAAAAAATTAAGACTTGACCAAATTAAATTTAAGGCCTTGGATGAAAATCTGGGTGTTTTTAAGACTTTAGGCCTAAAATTTAGAATTTCAAATTTTAGACTTTTTTAGACTTTTTAAGACCCTGCATGAACCCTGTAAAAATATATATTCCCATAGCATTTAGGGTTTGAAATGACAATAAAATCACCTTTAAAACAGCATGGGATTTATGAGGGGGTCCCTGGAAATTATTTTCACCCTTGTAAGGGGTCCCCAGACCCAAATGGCTTGAGAACCCCTGCTTTAATCCACCACAACTAGCTTAAAAAAGTAAGAAAAACTTATTTTGAAAGCAACAGCTGTTAAAAACGTATCAAGATTAGAGTGTGCTTAGAATAAAGCAATTATGTTTAAAATAGCTTTCCCTTTAAATGCTCTTTATTGGTGTAAAACTGAACATTTTAAAATCTGAATGATGGGCTGAACTGTCAACTCCACTGCACTTTCAAGCATTTATTCTGAAAATATCCTCTCAGTTACATTAAGTTGGTGATTCTGAATACAATCCTCAAGTATCTATTCTCTTCATATTCAATGACTGTAGTAGTTTATTTAGACAAAAATGCTGTTTTAGGAAAAACCCAACAGTAAACCAGCTCAGCAGTTATTAATTTAATGTTTAGTTTGTTTTGAGATTAAATGAATCATGTTTTACTTTTCACAATGTATTCTCACAGTTTGCAGATTATTTTACAGTGTCTTTTCATAACCCTGGTAGTAGTTGTCATAAACCTAATCCAAAGTTTGGAGTTTGATAACTAAAGTTGATGTCACCTCATTAAGTTTATACCTTATTTATACATCCAGTTTAATCTCACAATTAAATCAGAAATAAACTACAACTTTGAAATATAACAGATAGAAAGACGTCCAAAGAAGAGTAATAGCAGTTTTTAATAGACATATTTATCCTTTGTTGCCTAGGACTTAAAATAAAAATAAAGTCTCCATGACAACAAAAACACAAAAAGGATTTTCACACTTCTTTTCTAAATTTGGCTCATTCACCAGATTTCTTTAAGACAATAATTATTTGAACAGTTTAGACTTTTTGTGCTACAAAATTTGACATAAGCTGTCTGAAGAGCTTCGCATCTATCGCAGTCATTTAGGTACCAACATGCATAAAGTTTTAAAAGGTCAGAACACTGAATATCTGGTCAAATAAAAATTAATGAGCAAACATTTGAGGAAAAAAAAAAGCTATTAGTAGAGTTTTCATTACTAGAAAAGGAGCATGGTTTCATTTTCTTTCCTAGAAAACAAAATTGATTAAATTTCTCACATCAGCATAAACTAAAGCCAGACCACACAAAAAGTTGGACATAAGCAAAAACCAGGACAGAGCAGTAAGACGTGCAGTGTGAACGTACACTTTGTTACATGATTTGTTTCATAACCAACTCTGCAGCTGCTTGTCATGTCCTACCTGGTAGGTGCTGAAGGCAGAAGAACAGCCTGTGAAGGGGCTGACCCTGGAGCTACCACCGCAGCTGTGCCCACCGTTACTGGGAAGGGGCTGGAGGGATGCACTGCTCCACCCTGAGGCAGCTGGGACTGGACCACAGGCATGGGAGCAAACTGGAAGATCTACGGAGGCATCGACAGAGGAGGTTGTAACACCAGCAACACAAGCAGGTGATGTTTGGTAAGAAGTGCCCTCTGACCTTGCTTCCAGACTGGGAACCATTCTGGACAGGAAGAGGCGGAGCCACGATGGGAAACTGCGGGGCAGGGGCTGCTGCGGTCCGTACTGTTGGCATGGAAACAAGCATTTTACCTTGCAGAACTGGGGACTGAGTTTGAACTGGTGAGAAAACAGAGGAACGGACAGAGGGAGTGAGCATCTCATTAGCTGAAACAACAGAACACGTCTGTATGTTGGTTCTGGCTGAACTTTCACCTCTGGTTCCAGGGCTGACCACGCCCATCGCTGGACTGGATGTGTATCCTGCTGGTAAACCCGTCTGGTGTTTTCCGTTGGCCACTTGTGTTGGCGGGGCTGTGGGCAGGTTGAAGATACTGGTTGGCTGGCTGAGGTTCTGAGGTGGACTCTTGGGGATGGAGTTAGCAGGTAGAGTGGGTAGAATGTACTGAACTTGTGTGATGGCTTTACCCACGGGGGGTGCCAGGGAGGAGGCAGGAAGGAACTGGGGCTGAAGCAGGGGCAGGGGTCCGTTGGTTTGGCTATGTGGAGCTGACACGATGTTTGAGGGAAGTGCCTGCTGGTGGGATGGCTGGGGGGAGGGGGTGATGAGCTGTACAGCAGACTGTCCAGGCAGAGCCCCTGGTAACACTAAATTAGTCACTACACCACCTTGGCCCATGCCTGCACCTATAGGATTTGGTGATGATGAAGGATAATACCCACCCCCTGTGGCTGCAGCCCCACCTCCTGCTCCTGGACCAATCAGAAGGTGTGGCTGCAGCTGGGGAGTTAAGGACTTCCTCTCTGGAGGATGCGGGCTGGATGAAGGGCCTCCATCTCTAGGCTTGCTGGTGATGGGGAGCGGTGTGCTGATGACTGGACGCATTACATTAGTCACCACCGTGGAGGCCACCCTCACCGCGCCAACGCCCAGGAGCTGGTTTGCTCCTAATGATGAGGACGGAGCTCCTCCGGCTGCAGAAGTGGACATGACTGGTTGACTAGAGGAGATTGAGAGAGAAGACGCTTGCACACCTCCACCTCCCTCACCCAGATGAGAGTCCCTACTCTCTCCATCACCTCTTTCCTTCCTTCGATGATCCGAAAACCCCCCTCCTCCAGATCTCCCCTCATCGTAACGCCTGCTGCTGGGGAAGGAGGACAGTGAGACGCTCCTGCCATGAGGGGTGTGGTGTGATGAAGACGATGATGCAGAAGAGCAGATGACTGGAGCAAATACTCTCTGGGAAAAAAAAAAGGAATGTTACGCTGGACTATTTTATTCAAAAAGACCAAATGAGCTAAACTAGAAACAACTGGTGTACCTTCCGATCTCCTTCATCTCCTGAAGCATTCTCACTGTCGCTGTCAGTCACCCTCTCCTTACACTTGAGATCTATGGAGCTGCCGGGATAAGGGTCCTCTGTGGGAAAGCAAAACACACTACAGCTACACTTGACTTGTAAAATCCTCATAGATGTGGCTTATTAAAACTAACAACCTGAGGTAATATTGCACATCACATACACCGGTCATATTTTGCTTGGACAAGCAGAAAATGTCAATTAGTCAAAACTTCATTGCTTATAATAATTTCTGCAGAAGTGCAACATAATCTCATCAAAAAGATAAAAATCTCACCTACATCTCATTTCAAAATTAGCAACTTTCAAACACAAATTTAAACTAATTTCAACCATCAGATCTGTGTGCTGTTTTTAAAAGCTAAAAGCATCAGTGACACAGGGAGCAGTGAACTGACGCTCTGCTGGCTCTTGTCTAACATGGCTTAATAAACAAAGCATTGTCGGTTCCTCACCAATAACATCATCGTCTCCTTCTTCCTCACAGATGACCATACGCTCCTCATCGCTGGTCATGTCCTCGCTAACCCCCCGCTGAGTCTGAGAGGGTGTAGGAGCGTGACTCGCAAACTGACTGCCGCCATCTCCACACATCTGCAAAAAGAAAGACATGTTGGGATAATTAATCTTATTTATGTAAACAATGGTTGTAGGTCATCTTCTTGTTGCTTTTGTGGATGTTTTTTGTGACACTTGGATAAAATAGAATACTTTGATTTGAATGAAGTCACAGTAACAAAGATGTTCTCTCCTGGCTTTTACCTGTGCCAGTTCTGCCAGAGCCTGCGTGTTGCCCCTGTCGCCCCGCTCTAAGCTGTGCATGGCACTTTGAGAGAAGGCTCTGGGGCGACTAAGCTGAGCCACGTGTCCCTCTCCTGTGCTCCTCTCAGACACACCCATCAGTCCTGGCCCAACACCTTTCAGATCCACAGAATGTGGCTCTATAAAGACAGTAAAACAACATATTTAAAGAACACAACAAAAACTCTGTGTTTGTGTGAGACAGAGAAGAAAAAACAACCTGTAGTTTCAGACATGCTCCTCTCTCTGATATCTTTGGTCCCTGGGATTCCTCGACCTTCAGAGCTGGACTTCTTCCTGTCTTTGTTGCACCATTTCCAGTCTGGGTGGGCTTTAAAGTGGGCCTCTTTCACCTAGTAACAAAAACCCATTTCATATCTAGTAATCTACCTCACAATTATTAAAATACGTGCAATTTTCTTTAGCTGTGCACCTGAAAGGCCAAGTCATGGTACTTCTGTTTCTCCTTTGACCCTAGAGCATACCACCACTCCCCAAGAATCTTGCTGACTGTCCTGTTGTCCTGGTTTGGGTGCCGCTGGTGCACTAACGCTCGATGGCGCTTGCTGAAAATCATAAATGCATTCATTGGCCGTCGGATGTGATCCTTCTCCCTCTGCAAGAGTGAACAATAAGAGCATAAAGATATTAGATTAGCTATTTAAGTGAAAATTGCACTGACAACTGAGAAGAAAAAATTACCTTTCCTGGGCTGTTCTTGTCTCCATCTTTGGGAAGTGCACTGAGAGACTGAGTGCGTCTCTTTACTGGAGATGTGGAGAGGGGCTGCTCTGGTACAACTCCTGGGAGAAAGCTGAAGGACAAAAAAAAAGAGACCCCTTTAACTATATTCTTTATCAGATATGTTCCTGGAGGCCATAATTACATAAACATATTCATATGTTTTCCCTATTTGTCTTTAATATTTAAAAAAGGATTAGGTCAGCACTTTACATCGGGTTCTATTTACCTTAGCTGCAAATAGTTCATTTCCCATGAGGTCCATGAGCATATTCAGCACACAGCTCATCTATTTCAATGGCTGACAGCCTGGCCACTAAGTTACATATTCTTATTGAGATCAGAGATGAAACGCTTTTGTTTCTTTCTGCTTTGTTCTGGCGTTCATCTCTTGTGCTCAAATTAGACCAAAAATACACAAAATATCACACTAACTCACTTCATGTGTGGGTACACTGCACCACAAAGAAAAGTGACTGTGAAGCCCTGGTTGGACACTGTTATATTAAACAGACATTTTTTTTTAAATATGTGCTGTTTGAATATTTATGCGTCTCTTTGACTTTCTTTAAAATCCAAATAAAACAACACACTCACACATACACACAAAACAGAACAGCTCTTACGGGTCGTCCACATCGCTTTCAGTTTCGCTGTCTGGCTTCTCCCTCTCTGCATCTCCTTTCTCCTTCTCTGGAGGTGGCTCATCACAAGAGGGGGGAGGCCGGGATGGGGGACCTCTCTCTATGATGGGAGGTGCCTCTGCAGCCTCCTGTGATAGCGCTGCCACCCCTTGACAATCTGAGGAAACAACATTCAGGGAAAGTAAACAACACACACAAATCTAAGTGTTCATCCTGGGACTTTATTTTATTTTATTTTATTAACAAAACTGGTGAAAATGTAGCGTCAACAACAATTTGTTTCACTAGAAAATACCTGTCTTTAAAGTGGCTGCTTGAGGGTGGTTGACTGGGTGCTGACCCTCTCCCGGCTGAGAAGGAGCATCTGATTGGGTGGGAGCCAGAAAAGGAACCAATGAATGCCAGGGGAAGACTGGAACTGACCGGGGCTCCACATTGGTCCACACTGCAGAGGAAAACAGAAGCATTTAATCACATCATGTCTTTAACTTCATGCTACCCCTCAATCATCTGAACAAAGAAGACTTCCAGAAGAAGATGCTGTTATCTTATTTGGGATGTTGCACAGCTCTCAGTACAGCATCCACACTTGTGTTGCAGTCCTAATCAAATAACTCACTCTGATAAGATCTAAACATTAGATTGAAAAGTCATCATTCATCATATTGTGGATGCAAGTAACTCAAACACAGGCCACTACTGGATTTTTGTTTAGCTGTTTATCTGGTTTTCATTTGGAAAACTACCAGTACAGAGAAAATCTGCACAGCCACAAAAGCACTCTGTCACTTAAAGTCACTCCAACAAGAGCAGATTCAAAAGTACCCTATTTCTTAATAGACAAAATGGAGAACAGAATCTGTTAAACCAAGTCTGAAAAAACATACTAATAAAAGGCTATACAACGTTATTAAAAAAAGTCTTCACAAAAGAATTGAGCAACAAAATCCATCCCTTAAGAACAGACAAACACTTCTGGGTTGCATAATGCTGTAACTGTCACTAAACAGTAATGAATATGTGCTGTATTTGTGCAGACTTGGCTAAAAGGATGTTCAGCAGCTGTTTTAAAAGAGAAGGACACATCACATATACTAACCAAACATGCTTAATCCTTGACGAAGATACTGGGGGTTCTCTGATGAGAACATAGTTGAATGAAATCCTTAACGTTTCTCCAAAAAAAAAAAGTGTGTGTGATCTTTTAAAATCGTCCTTTAATTAGGATAAAGAAATCCAAGTAGGGCAACATCTGTAATCCAAAATTTGGTGCTGATATTGCTGGGAAGCTCTCAGAAGACATGTGGTCGGTTGTGTCTGTACCAGCTTCATCCTTTCACGATTATTACTGCATCATATCCCGACATGGTAAGAATTGTACAGCTGTGGCACAGAGAAGCTGTCCTGTTTGCATTGAAGTCAGAAACTGAGTCTATCTTTGCGAATCGCAGAATGCCGCAATCTCTCACGAACACGAAACGACGCAACATTCAGCGGATAAAATGTACATGCAGTTTAAAACAAACACAAAACTTTAGTAGGATTTATAAAAAAATTCAACGATGTAAAGTCGAGACACAGGTAATATAAATATGACTGCAGACAGAGTTCCGCCTTCCTTTGGTCTAATTACCCCCGATGCCCTCTCTCCCTGTTTGTTTACATGAGCAGCTTGGTTTGGAAGGGGTTAACAAGGCCTCGAGCCCATCCACGGCCTGGGTTAAAACATCCACCCGGGAACTACGCAGTCTTTCTGGGCCAAGTCAATCCGACCTTTGCGCTACATTTTATCTGCGGGGAGGAAGAGGTGGGTTCGGTAGGTTCTGGGAGGCACATAAGGCCCCCCGGAATAGAAGCAGCTGAAGGGTTGATGTAGAACAGAACCGTAAGGGCCCACGGTGCTGAAACAAGCAAAACCCAGGCAGGGTAATAAAAGCTGGTCTGTTTTCAAGTTGTAGGAGTTTGAATTGCCTTATTGTTACAGCGTTCACCCCGTTGAGACCTTTATTAATGCCTGCTAATTCAAATAAGAAGCCACAGAAGTTAGATTTTAGCAGTTTCTGGTAATAACCTGAGCCTCAAGTGAACCGTTCCGAATTGGATCAACCTCTCGGGAACGCCCCTGGTCGTGCACCCGGCGTACCGACAGAAGCAAAAAAATAAAATAAAATAAAAACAATTCTCATGTCCCAAACATAAAAGCTGTGTTGACGTTTAATGTAAATGCCCAAATAACTTAATGCAGTTTCACAAATACAGAACTATATATAGTAATTAACTCAATGAAATCGCGGAATGCACCTGTTTTAATCAGGTAATCGTGCGAGCAGACACAATACGAAACCAGCTGTATGAAGGAATCTCATCCAACATGGATTTAATTCTTAAAAACACAGACACACGCATAAGCAGATGTCGTAAATATGGTGCATTCATCCATCACCCTCTCTGTGCTTTCGAACCCGCTCTTCATCTAACATTTTCGTATTAACCAGAGCTTAGAGCTCGTGTTTTCAGTAAGCTGCTCGTATCCTACCTGGCCAATCTGGCCACAAAGCCGAGGCGAGATAACCGAATGATAAAGACTACAACACGGCGATAAAAAGCAGCCCACGGTGAAGACTCCTGGCTCCAGTCAGCGGGGAAAGGGGGAGTGAATCGTAGTTGCTTGTTGTATTTTTCTTACTCCTGTCCGTCTCGGTCAAGTTTCAAAAGGCAGGAAACGAGGGGTTGGTGTACAGATGCCGACCCCGAAGTCGACGGGGGAGCTTTAAAAAAAGAAGCGGCGTTTGATTAAAGAGAAAATCCGTCGGTCTGCAGCAGGTTAGCTAACACTCCGTGCGGACGACATCCGCGCGCTCCGTCCGGTCCGTTTATAGTTGTTGTTTTGGCCCAGAAAAGTCCTCGTATGGCATCTCCGAGGCTCCCAGCCTGAGATTACACCTTTATTTTAATCTCGTTCTGTCTCACAACCCTTTCTTTCTCTTTCCCTCCCTCTTCCTCTTGTTGTAAACTAGGCTGCTCGGCCCCCCCGTATTCGTCTCCCCCCCTCCTCTTCTCATCCTGTCAACCTCGCCCAGCCTTGTCCCGCCCTCCTAAAAAAGCAGTTCGTCTATTGGACAACACAACTGTCTGTCATCAGCCCCCCGCACAACCCGATTGGTTGGCCTGTGCGCTGGAATGCCAGTCATATGCAAATGTTACCCGGCTTTACGACGGCAAGATCGTCTCAACTCACGACCTGAGTTTATTTTAACAATTAAATAAATACAGTATTGTAAATATTATTTACCCTATATATCAGTCGAGGAAAACAATTTGGTGTTCAGATAATGTATTATAAATTCGTGTTTTAAGTGTTTCTTTAAAGAAGCCCACCCCTGGCTCGTGTCATTGGTGGACGAATCGTAGTAAACTTTGACTGACGGGTGAGGCAGCGAATCAGATGCCGACACTAAGATTTAGGACAACCAATAGCTTAACAGAAGTATGAAAAGAGACATCCCCATTACACATCCCCAGCTTCGACGTTAATACCTTTAAAGACCATACATACAGGGAGGCGCCAATGTGCACTTTATTATTTACCTGTCACGATGAATGTATGCACAAGAAGTCAGCATGAGAATATTAACACACTTTTAAAAATATGAAGAATTGTCCAAAGTGTTTCTGATTGTTTTGTATGAATTTATTTACAACTGTCTGCTGCAAATCCAACCGATTTTTCTAAACAAACATAAGCAGATGCACTATAAATTGTTTGAAGCTCCCTTTTGCTTTTGAAATCACACAAAACATAGAGAGACGAGTTACATAATTTTCCACCACTAATTTGAAATGTGCAATTTTCTGATAAAACACCCACAAAGGCACAAACAAAACAAAGACAGCATGCAGGGCTGGTTGAAAAGAGAGGGAAAATGGGTGGAACAGGCTAAGACTGGAGAGGACCAGAGGGTAAAAATAGACTGAGTCATTTTCAGCAGGAGAGGTAAGGGAGGGCGGGTGAGATGAGGGAGTGGGGTGGAGAGAAAAACAACTTGTGAAAACAGAACTTCTCTTACAGAAAGGAAAGGTGAGTTGGGGATCAAAACGGATGGAAGAGGAGGACATTTAACAGTATTTATGTTGTATAACAGGTAAAATAAAAATGATTTTAGATGTGTCATAGTGTAAGAGTCAAGAAGTCCAGCCTGACTCATGTTAGAAAAATACAATAAAGGTAGGGACTCAGTTAGCCACAGCAGCCAGTCAGCACATCAGGTAGAAAGAGTTGAACGTATTGGAAGATGAAAAGACTGTCAGACAGTGAGAAGGAGAGATTAGGATTAATCAACTAAGCTGAGCTCTACTAGTCAATCCAGCTAAAAGTGAGGGAGTTGGAAAGCCTGATGGTGAGTTCAAAGCAAAGAGGGTGAGAGATTACATGTAGTTACAACCCTGGATAAACATGTCACAGTCAGCTTCAGTAAAAAGCAATATGATCTATTACACATGTGGCTTAACCAGGTTTGAAAATGAAATTAAACGAGTTTCCTAAAGAATGCAGAGATGCATTTGCAGAGGCAGCTTTGACGGTTACGCAAGTTCAAATGATGAGCAGGCAAGATAGGAAAATCTGATAAATGCATGTGCATAAAGCTGCATAAAACTGAAAGGTGAAGTCAGCACGAGAAGATAGTGGGAAACCACACAATTCTAGCTTTTAGTCTTTTAAAATAAGTAAAAAGTCATAACGAGTTCAAGAGGTGTGAAGAGAAACAGTAAAAGAGAAACTCCCCACAAGCCGAGCTTAACTCACTCTCCTTGCTGTTGTGCTGGCGGTGCAGTATTTGTGTAGGTGTTCAGCACTTTTTGCTGGCTGTCTCCTCTCACAGACATCATGCTTTTAATGTCTGTACAGTTGTGGTCAAAAGTTTACATACACTTGTAAAGAAACATAATGTTATGGCTGTCTTGAGTTTTCAAT
>JAUBOC010000050.1:1854530-1864779 GCA_032275365.1 Anablepsoides cearensis
ATATATAGGAAAGTCTTAAGTTAAAATACAACCAAGTCACCAGAGTTCTGCTTATACTGATCTAGCAGATAGTTGTTGAATTGCTGATTCAGCACTCACGCTTGTGTTTTCCTGTTTTTTATTTCTGCATATTTTGAGCTGTTTAGTGCTATGAATTTAGGTTCTTGTAATTGAGGTTTTTTAATTTAACCGTTTCAGCATGGTTGATCTGTTTTTGTCTTTTGCTGTATTTTGTTTTTTTAGCCTTTTGCTAATTTAAAATCCAAGCCACCCAACTGTTAATTTTAGCTTTTAGGTAGCCTTTAGCAGACCTTTTGAAATGTTTGGCTTTTTGCTAGTGTTTTGTTTGTTTTAGCAGGTTTGATTCCCCACCATGCCCATACGTCAGGGTGCAAGATGACTAATTCTTATGCTCTCTGGAGGCGTATATAGCTGCCTGTTACTTTATTTGGTTGTGTCTCAGCCAAAACACAGAGTTCCTTTAAATCAAGTCTGAAAACCCACCTGTTTAGAGTTGCTTATGAAACATAATAAATGAAACATTAATCAACATTGTGATGTGTAACAAAAGCACTTGACAAACTATAATGCTTCAATTGTTAACTGTGTTCAATGACTTTGTATTTTTTGTGTTTCTATGATGTTCAGCACTTTGAACTGCCTTGTTGCTGAAATGTGCTATACAACTAAGATTGATTGATTGATTGATTGATTGATTGATTGATTGAATGATTGATTGAATGATTGATTGATTGATTGATTGATTGATTGATTGATTGATTGATTGATTGATTGATTGATTGATTGATTGATCTCATGAGTAACAGGTAAAATGCAGAGGACAAATTTCATCATTGTATGGGAACACAGGGTATCAGGTTTTTGCCCATGTCTGTGTTCATTTGTCTGCATCAGCAAATATATTATAAGCCACTAAATAGATTTTAACAAAGTTTTCAGAAAATGATCATCTAATAGACTCATCTCAACCAACTGACCCTTGAAAATGCAGAAATGACTGTCAGTTTGTCAAAGCTAGAAATTGGGGCGTATAGCTGGGGTTTGTTTTCAATCAGTGCATAAGACTGCACATAATGATAAGTTAGCGTTAGCTCAAAGTGGTCAAACTGTCATTTTTACACATGGTTTTAGTCCATCCATGAAGGTGGGTGAAAAGCATCAAACAGTTTGAAAATGAGGGAGTCCAGAGTTTTTACAAGCTGGTAAATAAATCTTATTTACCTTGTTTATCTGTCTTTCAGAGTTTGGTCAAAACCCAACATGGAGTCTTCACATCCATCCACAGAGTTTCAACCAAGTATATTTTTTTTGACCTTTTAACTGAAATCTGCAGTTTGAGCCTCTTCAGAAGTGAATTTCGAGGCCTCGTGAATCTTTAATGTTCGGTAGAGGCCGTCCTCTTTTTATTGTCAAATCCTGATGTTTGCTTTGAGATTTTTTTTCATCTAAAAGATGAAAGAAAAAAAATGTTTCCCACGTAACCCAAAGCACGATGGATCCACTCCGCTGTTATTTTGGTCTTATTTTCATGGAATACTATTTTTTTATCTTCAAACATCCCCCCTTTTTGCTCGTTGCAGCGAAAAGTTCAATTTGATCACATTTAATTCACAGAACTTGTTTCCAAAAAGGCATTAAGGTTTTTCCACCCGTAGCAACACGCAGCACGCCACACCAACGAATCCATCTGATGTTTATTTACAGCTTTGATTTTTCTTTTCAATCACCTGTTTCTGAAGGTGAAACGATGCTAACGTCTTTTAGCAAAATATCTCATAATCCACTGGATTTATCTGATTTAAACTCTCAGGAAGTGCACTGATCACAATAACCGCCACAGAAAATTAACATTAGCCAATACAAAAATAACTCTGATCTACT
Source organism: Anablepsoides cearensis (assembly GCA_032275365.1). Lineage (NCBI taxonomy): Eukaryota > Metazoa > Chordata > Actinopteri > Cyprinodontiformes > Rivulidae > Anablepsoides > Anablepsoides cearensis. The sequence goes on from JAUBOC010000050.1 coordinate 1,856,433, forward strand.
TAAAATAACATGGTAGATTTTGTTTTAACAGTGAAGCTGATTTAGTCTGTAGGATAATCTGGTTACTCAGGTTTATGAAGGCAACTTGCTCTGTGGGTTTCTCAGCTGCTTTGTTACTACATTAGGTGATACGGTGCAGAGAATATATCATGATAAAAGTATCACATGATGCAGTCAAGACTACTGGTGCTCAGTGTGTGAATAGAAAACGAACCCGCTTCTGATGTTATCATCCATTAAATGGAGTTATTAGCCATTATCAGTCCCATAGAATGGCTTCAGACTGACTTCAGACTGTCCCGACTGTGCCGCCTAGTGGGTTCTCCGTCCCATACAATGGCTTCAGACTGTCAGCTGGTTAATATGAGGCATAAAGTCACTAATCTGGTTAATATGAGGCATAAAACCACTAAGATTTTTTATGCAATCTGGTTAATATGAGGCATAAAGTCACCAAGGTTAATTTGAGAGAAAATGACATGGGATACGATAAAGTAGACCGGAAGTATATGGCACTGGTAACCCACTAGGGGGCACTGTCGGGACTGTCTGAAGCCATTCTATGGGAATGATAACTGCTAATAACGTCCATTTAATGGACTGATAACGTCCGAACCGGCTAGTTCAGGTTAAAGTCTGGTTTTCTTTGTTCTACCTATTAAGTAATTCCAAGAATTTAGTAAAATGCTCTCCAAATGGCTGGAAAATACATCGTTCTGAGTAGATCTTTTATAAAACTTTTCCAGGGGAGTATACACCTGGTCCCCCCTAGAACTGCTTCAGTCCACCGCTGCTGGTTAACACAATCAGGTGTTCCTCAATGCTGTCAGCATGTTAGCAGGTAAATTATATTAATTATTTTAATTTGACAACCTAGTTTCTAAAGATAAAAAATAAATCAAAGACAAAATTATGTAAGCTGGTATGTGACTGTGCAAATTGGCAGTGAGATTTAGAAAACTGCTCAACGGGCGCCACCTGAAATCTTGCCTAGGGCACCAAACTGCCAGATCTTGATCACAAAATCGTGTGTGGCGGCCATTTTAAATGACGCCCCTCCAGCTGAGGGGCCTGAGGTGGACCCTGGCCAACAGCTGAGAGGTGTAAAGTTTCTGTGAACAAGAAGCGAACACAAGCACCTCCTGTTCTGCTCTCCCCTGCAGCTCCAGAAGAGGCGAACGGGTCGCAGCAGGGCCACAATGAGCTCTCTGTGTCTCTGTCAGACCTTTAGGATCCTTCAGTTTACAGAGTCAAACTGCTGAACAGATCCACTCACTTCTAAACATTTTCATCATGATCAGACTCTTCTTGATCCCGTGCCTGCAGCTCCTGAGCTGCAGCTTGTATTTACTGCAGCTCTTATCAGATGTTCAGATTCTCCTGAGCTCCAGGAGCAAACCTGTCCTCTCCGTGCACAATAAGCTCCAGTAACACACAACCTGCCTAAAGGCTCAATATAAGAGACCCACATAAAAACCCATGGTTGCTTATGTAAGGATGCTTACATAAACCAGGCGTGTAAAGGCTTAAATCTGTCATATAAAAATTGTTCTTTGAATTAAATTAAAATTTAACATTCCTTAAAGGCCTGATATTTTTTATTCTAGTTCTAAAGAATCTTTTTTAATGATGATAAATGATAAATGTAGCCAATTTGATCAAACCTTGTAAATGTTTAGCACCCAGAGCTTGTGTTGGGAAGGACCAGCTAATACCACACCCAATGTTAGCTTTTATCTGTAAAACTGCCTGAGTTATTGGTGTTTTTGTGTCGGCTAAGGTGGAGTCAGGTTGCTTTTATCGATCACTATAGCATTCTCGTGCCTGAAAGCTTCAAGTCTCTCAGTTTCCTATTCTCATTCTCTTGTTTAGGAGTTTTATTTTGAAGGGGTGAGAAGGTCAAAGGCTATGCTACTCCTAGCATTTGCTTTAAGACTCCCACCCCCGGGGGTGAGGGGTGGGTTTATGTGATGGCGGTCGAGAGTTTGTTCAGGATGAGAACGTGGACCACATTGGCCGGGTCTGACAGCAGAGCCCAGCAGGAGGCGGGGGGCCGCTGGTTTGACTGACGGCCTGCTGGTGAGAGGGGGTGAAGGCTAGAGGTCAGAGGTCAGGCTCCCGTGGAGGAAGGGGCGATGACAGGAGGAGGGGGACGTGCTAACAAGGTGGAATGACTGCTGCAGAGTTGATTTTATCATGATGAAGTAAGCAAAATGTCAATTTATTATATATAAAAAACAAATAATAATAATAGTAATTAATCCAAACCATAATTTCCCCCCTTTTTTGTAACCTTTGTACTCATTACTGTGTCTGAGATGTCTTTATGGCAAGTAAGATTTCATTAGCTGAAGAAAACCATCATGAATTTAAAAGTTCTGCACATAAACTAAAAAGACAAATAAATTAAGTTATAGTGGGATGCATAAGTTTAGGCATTCAGAAACTTGTAATTAGTAAAGTTAGAAAACTATAAAGAAACAAAAAACAAATAATTCTATGAACAATCAACCCAGGCAAACTCAGTTAATTTTACAGATACTGAGATAAAATTAGGTGTGGTAGTAGCTGACATTCACACACAAAAAGCATTAATAAAGCATTAATAAAATTCCCAAGTTAATTGTTTAAATTATTGTCACGCAAAAAGAAATAACAGCTTTTTTTAAACAATTTTTTTCTTTTGTTTGGATGCGTTTGAGGTAAAAAATGGATTCAATAACTGTCTTGTTTTGGAGGTGAGTCATCTAGAAATCATCAATAAATAAACAATTTATAAAACTGTATCTCCCCCTGCTTACCCTCAAGGCATTGCTTCAATTCAACAAATACAAATTGAAAAAATGAATTGTTTTTATTTGACACCGAAGAATGTTAACAACAATGAATCCGTTTAATAAAGACTGAAACTAGAAGAATGAACTTGACAGACATCACATAAATGTGTTGTTGCAGCTTTCCAACAGCAGGGGGAGACATTCAACAGAATATGACCGCTGTGAGCAAAGTTCACCAAGTTTCAATTGAAGGTGATTCAAAAAACAAAACAACAATAGCAATTTTATAAATCTTTTATCTTCCACCCTTTTCACCCCAGAAGTCATAAAATGTTTCAGTTTGTGGATAAAATCAGAAAAACATGTCTGCATGTCAGCTGAATAAGTTGATCAGCAGCTTGGCGGGAAGGAAGGAGGAAAAGGAAACACAGGTTACCAGAGTTTCAGACAAACCACATCAGTGTGAGTTTTACACTCGTGTGCTCTGAGAGTGAAGAAGCTCCACCGCTGAGAGAGGGCCTCGCTCCGCTGCGGTGCCGCCTTTCTCAGTATGGTGGAGGATGTGGTGACCTTACAGCAGGCCCCTGTGCCTTTACCGTACGGTAATTCACTCAGAGGATGCAACACTTGTGTCTGTGTGTGTGTCTGTCTGACTGTGTGTGTGTGTGTGCACCCAGGACAGGTTCTTGCTGTGCACCGAGCACATCATGCACAGAGCTGTGGTTAAATGTGGAGCACAGAGGAAGCTCTGTGCCGGTTTCTGCGAAAGCAAGGGGCTTCGGAGGAAGAGGAGGGAAGTGGCCCCAGGTGATATGGAGCAGCGCAGGGGCTGTGGTGTCACTCTGATGCTGCTCCTCCTCCGAGGTGGAGGATGATGCTGGTGCACCTGGATGGTTCAGCAGAAAACCTGTGCACTGGCAGAATCAAACACACACCTCACACACTGACACATATAACAGATCCAGGGTTTACACCAACGTTGTTGCCCACATCTGTCTGTTAGCAAAATATCTCCCAAACAGCTTGACGGATTTTACTGAAATGTGCAGAAAGTGATCAATGAAGGAACGTCTACGAATGATAAACTTTTTGAGTCAACCTGATTTAAGATGGCTGCCAAAGACCGCTGAACTTAAAACACACAAAACTGGCTACAAAGCTGTCGTTTTAACAGATACCAGGCTAAAGTTTGCTGTGGGAGTAGCTGAGATTCAACCCTAACATGTATTCTGAGAGCTAAAAGATTGTGCGAGATCAGTTTAAAAACAGACATGCTATTACAGTGTATGAGGTCAACGTTTGTCTGTTAGCAAAATAGTTAATGAACCACAAGGTGAATTTCAATAAAATGCTCAAAAACTAATCATTGATTGTTTGTGTACAACTGAATAACTTTTGGAGTCAAACCACTTCAACATGGCCACCATAGTTGAGCAATTTGATCATATTTTTCATGAATTTAGGTATTGTACAACCTAAATAAATCAGTTTTTATGTCAGACAACTTCATCTTAGCTTGCAATAATATTCTGAGCTGAATTAGTTTTTATCACAACCTTATTTTTTGATTCTCATTAAAATTAATAATCCAAGAATGCTGTATTAAGAGCAGCAGCTCCTCCTCCTCTTCCTCTATATGACATGTGCCTGAGTGGGCCTACGGCGCAGCAGCAGGCGCAGACGTCACGATAAAAGGTAAATGGGCGAACTTTATGTGGGTGAGCCGCTCTGCAGACAAAGTGCTTTTCTTCTGACAGCTCTGTGTGTGTGTGTAACCTCAGAGGTGTGTGTGAGACTGAGGGCCAGAAAAGGTGGATTTCTACTCTAAATGTTCAAACTAAACAAATGTTCTCTAAAAGATGAAGTTTTCCTGTAAGAATGATTGAACTAAACCAGATTTACATACAGATTTGAAAGCATAACCCTGAGGAAATCTTCTTTTGCTAGTTTCAATTTTGTAAATCGTTTAGAAAAATGTTCTCCCAAGCCGTGGTCCTCAACTGGTCCGGCTTCAGGAGCCACCATCGCACATCTATGCCAAGCTGTGACCCAAACAGAGGGACATTTTCAACTTTATTGAATGAAAAGAAGGTGCTGTTTAAATTTAATTTTAAACTTAAAATCTTCACTTTAGTAATTATATTTATTTTTTAGCAAACTCAGCAGCACTTTCACTCACAAACATGAAAAACAAAAAGATGACCTCCTGAGAAAAATACCTGAAATATGTAGTTTTAACACCTCTGCATATATATATATAAAAAATGACGTCTAATTAAAATAATTCACTCATTAAAACATTTTTTTTCATCAGAGAGATAAACTGGGGGAAGAAGCGGGTTGTTGTTTTTTCATCAGAAAGATAAACTGGGGGAAGAAGCTGGTTGCACTTTTTCATTGATTAGATTTTTCTTGTTTACAGTGTTTTATTGTTATTTTGCACAATTGTTCACAAAGTTTCCTTTTGATAAGATTTTCAATAATAGTTTGCACTTTTTCATTGTTGATTATATTTTTCTTATTTGTTTACAGTGTTTTATTTAAAAATTTTATTTTGCACAAATGTTGACAAAGTTTTTGTCATTTAAATTTAAAAAAAAAAAAAAAAAAATTCCACTAAATGGAGCCAAAAGAATATGATTCATCTCCTTGTTTGTTCATTTCAGTGATTTCATGGTGTGCACAATGGTAGATTTTGATAATGAACAGTGTAAATGTAAAAAAAAATTGCTATGTTGTATGCAAAATGAGTCCTAGAATAGAAATCAACACTTTTATTAGACCAGATTCTCTTTTATGAAGTAAAAAACCCATTTGGCACAGTTTTGGGTAGATTTGGCTAAATTGTGCCAAAATGCCATTTCCGCCTGCCACACTGCTCACTAAAACCTTTGTGGAATGAATATACTTCAACTTATTCAGTCCCACTTTGCTACAATTATTCTCAAGGTGTAGATGTATAAAATCTAAGGTCATTCCTGTGTTTTCACAAGAGTTTTCATTGTATTTTACACACTTGATTTTTTAAAAAATTTAGGCGAGGCTAAAAAAATGAAGAAATTTCTTTATTTACTTAGAGAGTTACAATAGTGGTTTCACTTGAGAATTTATCTTTAAGATCTTACCTTTACAGAGGTACCAAGAGTTAACATGTAGGCCTTATAACTGTGGAGCTATTCTTGATTTAGTTTGCTGTGTATTTTCAGGCGGAAATTACCTCTAAAACCCCTTAGGGCTTAACAGGTTAATATTAATTTTGTTGACAATTTATCTTCACATGACCCACTGTAACCAAGTCCATGAGCCACTTCTGGGCTGCAACCCACCAGTTGAGAATCCCTACTTTAAAGGTTATGTTTTGACATCTCTACAGAGAATTATTCAATTTTTTTTCTTTTTCTTTTAACTTATTTGGTCAAACGTGGTAAGAAATGGAAAAGAAATGCTGTTCGAAAGGTTCTCTAAAGGGTCATGTTTTAAGATAACCTTTTTAAGAGCTTCAAAGATTACATTCAGAACATTTGGCTCGAATCTTACTGTACAAAAAGAGAAAACCCATCGGATTCATGTGGAGAATGTTTAAGTTAAAAAAACACAAATGTCTTGAATGTCCACTCAACGTGACATGTAGTTAAAAACAGAAGTAGATCTTCATCACATCTTCAGCCTATTATACAAAGTTTCTGTTTCTAGAAGTCAGTTATTTATAAACCTGTGATGCAGAAAAGAAAAGAAAAAAACTCTCACCTGTTATTATTAGTCTGTATGTTTGAGTGGCAAGAGAGACAGAAGTAGAAAGTGCTCTTTGTGTTTCCGTATCTGTAGCTGAAAAAGCCACAAAGAGTTTAACTAAAGCATTGAGACACCACATCCTTTACATCAAGATTATATAATCTGAGAACATGATTAAAATTAAACTTGACTTCACTGATGAACGTCTATAATAATCCATTCATGAACTTGTATAATAAGACCTTTTAATACTAATGATGTTTTTTTTAGTGTTAGATCATGAAAAAAAGCTGAGCTGCTTTAAAATCACATCTTATTGCTTGTGTTTGGCTGTTAGCAAAATATCTCACGAACCTTTAGATCAATTTTAATGACTTTAAAAAAATAATTATTAGCTGAACTTTTTGCAACGTTTTAAAATCAACCTAATTCATGACGGCTGCCACATTTGACTGACTTTAGAAATTCAAAAATGGCGATAATTCGGCCATTTTTACAGACACAGAGCTAAAATTGAACGTGGTAGTAGCTGAGAGTCATTCACAACACATACTGAGTGGGATGTCTCATGAAATACAAGGATTAACTTTTCAGTCTAATTTAATTAAAAATTAATATTTTGTTTACATCATTACTGGTATTGAGCTCACTTCCTCTCATCAGTTTTTAACGAAACCAGCCTTTGTTTCTACATTCTAGTAATTTATCAATTTTTTTTATACTCAATGTAAACTTAAAGTACTAAAATACTTCCCACTTCTCTGCCAGCTCGTTCCAGACGAGACAAAAAGTCAGAGGTTAATCACTTTGTTTACAAATACCCGCCTAATAAAACTCCAGTGACTGATGATGAATATAGATGTACAAATGAAAAGCAAACAAACAGAGACAATCATATTGGGTTTTAACTGGTTTTAATTAACCCTGATTACAACTTAATTACAAGTTTGAAAAAAAAAAAACATGACAGAAGCAGAGAAATTCAAATGTTACATCAGAGTATTAACTCTCTTCTCTCCATTCGAGCGTTATGTAACTGCTCTGAGGGGGGAGAGGAGGTGAGAGAACAGACTGAAAGAGGGAGAAGATAGATCTTTACACAGTAAAACAACACATTGTTTTTTTTTCCTTTTAAAAATAATACAGCGCCCCACCCCCCGAAAATACAGAAACAATTTACAAGAGAAAGAAGGGGAAAAAAGTAACAATAAAAAATAAAATAACAATACAAGACGAAAAAAAAAAAGAGATAAAAATAAACCTTTCCGCTCAGTTCCAGATGTTACATTTCTGTTCGCATCAAATTAAAAGTTTATGTTACATTTGTAAAAACTAAAAGCAGTTTGTTTTTCTAAAACGGGGAATGAAGTTTGAAGGGGGCAGCATGTTGAGGACACGAGAGAAGAAGCCACAGCTAGCCGAGCCATGGAGGAAAATAATGCCAGGTGGACCGTTCAATCACTCAGTGACAACCATAAAAACAACAAGAATCAACAGTTGTGTTGACGTCAATAAAAATAAAGCGATAAACTGTTTTGTTTTTATGCCGTTCAACAGTTGAGGCCTGTAACAAAGATGAGGGACTCGGATTAATCTGTTCAGACGAGGTTTTGAAACGGAGCGAAGAAAAAGTTCAGCCGGACGAGCGAAAGAGAGCAGCTGAGACTGGAGTCTGTCGCTGAGAGTAAGGCAGCTGTCAGTTCAAATACAGACGTAGGACCTGGTGGGTGTGTAAGTGTGTGTGTGTGTGTGTGTGTGAGTGTGCGTGTTGTGACAAGATGCAGTGGACTGGAGGAGGGGGGGGGGTTGGATGACAAAATTTGAACATCTCAGATACA
>JAUBOC010000050.1:1873521-1889277 GCA_032275365.1 Anablepsoides cearensis
TCGCGGCCAACAGATCCAATCATGTTAAACTTCAGCAGAGGCCACGCCTCCAGCAAGAATCGCTTTCTACAGCAGAGTCCAGACCCTCGTTCGAAGCAAAGTGAAGGACAAGGGTCTGGTTTTTACCAGGCTACATCATTTGTAAAAAATGAGCAAATTTAGCAGAGACGTCTTTAGTTGCCAACAATTAAAAGTCCTTTGTTTATATTTGAACATTGATGAGTACACGTTGAATAATTTCAGCCCTCGACGGACAGTCGATACAATAATCCCCAGATATAAACAGAGTCAGAGGGAGAACAACGGAATCAGAGGAAGTAAGTGAAAATGTAAAATTATTCTCTCCTCTTCTGAAAACAAACAGCGACTAATAGCTGTACAGATGAGAGTCGACAGGGAGGATATCAAGCCTGGGAAAGTGGTAAAGCAAAGGTTGGAGCTAAGATCATATGCAAATAAGTTGTGTCGAGATATTCCCAGCTCTCTAACAGAGGCATTTCCATAACTGATCACCAAATTAGGTTGTAAATAAAAGTGAGGAACATTTGCTGTAATTGAAGAAATTGTGTAGAAGCACAAAAGGTAAAATCAAAAACAAAATCTGTATATATTCAGAAACCAAATCTATCCAAATCTAATTAGAAATCAAACTATATTGGTATCTTTTCAAACAAAATTAGATGGATTATTTGGGAATCAGTGGTGAGACCCCCAGCCATAACGCACATGTGAGTGAAACAGAAAACAATCTGAGTTTAGAGCGCATGGTGACTGAGCCCCCATCCCTCCTCCCTTCCTGCACCGTCATACAAGCAGACAGTCTTTGAAGAGCATTTGAACTCACTTCAAAAGAGAAGAAAGAGATTCTTTGAGTGCTTGTCTTTAGCTGCCCACCACACTTGCCTTGCATACCACACACAAACACACACACCTGGTCCGTATCCTGTACCACCTCCTCAGATAAATTTGTGTGTGACCTCACACTTCTGCAGCTTTCTTTTTTTTTTTAAGTTCTCGACTCCCTGCTAACTGAAACCGTAGACGGAACAACCAGTGCAAGTATGAGTTCAAACAAAGCTGTCATAAAGACAAAGAGGGAGGCTTTTTATCAACTCAAGTGTTACTGGGAGTGATTCTAGGCCAGGGATTAGGTCTGCAATTAACACAGACGGGCCAGAGTTCAGAACGTTAAGATCGAAGCAGAAAGATGTGCAGCAGAGCGCCGAAGCTAAATTACAATGAAAAACCACAGACACTTTAAACAGCTCATTAATCACACACAAAAACATTGAATGCAGAAGCTGTATGTTTACTTTTAAATGTATTTTGGATCTATAAGATTGAAACATTACTGTATTTTATACCTTTAACCTCTCTGCACAACTGTCTGGAAGCTGAATCAGATTAGATAACTGGCTCAGATCTCCAAAACAGCCAAAAATAGATCCACCAAGACAAAAATACCAAGTAATCATTGTAGGTTTCCAGTTATGCAGTTAGGTTCACCACAGGTGTGGTTTGCAACATGTACAATATTTTTGTCTGCCTTGCTAAACTTAATTTAGGAAAAAAATGGTATTTCTCTCAAAATAACTCTAAAAGTACAACCACACAATGGTTACAGAATTAATACTCTAAAACAGGGGTGTCCTCGAGGGCAATCACCCTGCATGTTTGAGACCTGATCTGAATAAATGGGTGATTAACAGGCTTCTACAGAACGTGAATCAGGTGTGCTGCGGCAGGGCAACTAGTTAAACATGCAGGAGAGCGGCACCTCGAGCACCAGGATTGGACTCTAAAAAGGTTCAAAACAGGAAGCATGAAAACAAGTACATCAGTGCAGATCAAACACTGAGGTTTGAAGTTAAGATGAATGATAAAACACACCAAAATGGGTTTGCACATTCACTTCTGCCGAAAAAAAAAAAGGTTTACTTAAAGAGAAAACATTTGCCCTCTGTGATCAACTGTTTAAACAACCTTTAATTTGATGGAGTATTTTTTTTTTAAAGCTCCCTAGTCTTTTCTCGTATCACTCCGCACACACAAACACACAAACGTCTGCAGTAAAAATGAATTGTGCCAGCCCGCTTGCGTGTGCGTGGACAGGCTGTGCCTTGCCCATTGTTGAGCTGTAAATAGGGGCTGACTGTGACAGGAAGTTGGGATTACAATACTCCCCATGCGTCCCCATGTTTATTTTCTGCCTCTTTCGTCAGCATCGGCTGTTACACGCACGCACACCTGCCAGATCTACCTCGACACATAAAGAGCACACACACACACCAGCTGCTCACACTCAGGTGTGTACAAGTCGCACACGTCAAAGGCCGTTGTATAAAAAAGAAAAAAGAAAAAAAAGACACATTTGAGTGTTTACTGATTCAAAAAGGAAATGAAATGTGTTAGTGTGAACACGGGGGCTAGATTAGGGCTGTGACTTGTGAAGCTGCGTGTGAGTGTGTGCGTGACGCGTACACATTTTGCTGTCACAGAAAACAGAGGCCACATTTACCCAGGAACAAAGAGATACACACAGCACTCATGTAAGCTGAACACATACATGCTGAAGATAGTGACAATGGAAACACAATGACAGAAAGTCATGCGGTGATGCCGTCTCTTGGATGCTCGTTCTTTCTGGCTCTGGGTGTTTCCACACAGCAGAGATGTCCAGCTATACAGCCAGCGAGGCGAGTAACACACATGTAGCAGCGGTTTCCAGTGGTCTTACACTCTCATGCTCAACCTTTATTTATAAAAGATAATATGTAACGACTTTCACATCGCCAAGCAATAAAACACGTTTTTCTTTGTTTATGTGTATCAATGATGGTGTTTTACAGCCACGGTGGCCCATTACAATTAAGAAGAAGCAAACGTGTAAGCAAGCCTGCTCAGGCACAACGGCCCGTACAATGGAGCATTTGTGTACGCGAATGAGGGTATTTGCCGTGTTGTTAATCTTTGCCAGCTGTGCGTGGCAGTCACCCTGACCTCTGACTACCAAGTTGCAGCCGGTGCTGGCTGACGACTGGCGGACATGGAGGTCTGGAGGTCTCGGGGAGCTGGGACCTCTTAGCGTGATTACACTCATTAGGCCGGCACTCTGCAGTGCATGATTGGTAACAGGCTTCATTTCGTTTCCCTCCACACCCTCCTTTAGCTCATCAGTGGAATTCTGTTTCATGAGAGCGAGGTAGCTGTGCAAGGAATCAGTAGTTAAACAAGAAGTTGAGCCTTTTTATTCATCGTTTCTTTAAATTAGCCAGAAATGAAGCCAAAAACTGAGTGTTAAAGATCATGTCCACCCCTTCATTCTTTACTTAGGCCAAAAATGTTGGACAGAGGTGGACTGCAACTTTTATTCAAACGGACAAAAAGGAGAGTTAGAAATAATGTTTTGTGGAACAGAGCCTGATGCAACATGACTGTATTTGAAGCTACTGTAATTCATAAATAATTTTAGAAAAAAAAAAGAAAAAAAAGAGAACTCTTCCACAAGTGCACACACTCGCACAGCGTGAGCATAATCCTCTCAACAGGAGTGGGAATTTCACAGCGGCCGTGGGAGCGGGAGGCTGGGATGACGCATGGGCCGAGGCTGCGTCCGGCGCACAACGCACACGTCCACACGTCCACACACAATACAATACAGCAGCCCTGATTAAGGGATTTTCCACCATGTGCACGGCAGACAGGAAAGAATAAGAACACAGGGGCAAAAAAAATAATAATTATAAAAGGCTAAGTGATAAAAAGGAACACTTCAAAACAAGCACGCCTTTTTGAAGTACGTGTGCGTAGGCCAGCTGCCACATGCTGACTGTGGTCTCCATTATTAGCAGACTCCAGGTTTTCTCCATATGAGGGGCACGGGGAGGCCTGCTCTCCAACAGTTTGCTACATATGGGGACAGTTAGCACGCACACGTGTGACTCTGTGCCTCTGTTGTAGCATCGCCCATCTTTAGTGCTGCTTTTGCCACATTAAAATTGACGAGTGCCATAAGAGCATATGTGCAATAGGTGTCAAATCAGGTGACAACATACATGTTGATTGTCATATATAGACGCTGACAGAGACGATCTGTCTCTAAGAGGGCGAATGAGGACACAAGAAAAGAAGCCTGTGCAGAAAACTTGCAGGTAATCAGCCTCTGAAGACGGTCCCATCAGAGGTCACTAAGACACACTATATATAAGCACTTACTGAAGCCTAAGCTCCAAATCTGCCACGGCTCCAAAGGATGGACATGCTATAAATACAGAACCTGACCACAAACGTCCTATACATGCTCCTTTTTGAAATAAATCCAAATTAAACTGTTACATATGTGTAAACAGAAGCAGCCCTTTTTAATGCTCACTGTCCTCATGGGATCCCTTCTGGAACAGACATTATCTTAATCTCACAGAGTGTTCATGGGCTAAATTAAGCAGTCCAAGATATTTCTCTTCTTTCTTTAAAGGGACTTAACCTAATCTAGGCTTTCTTTATCAAAGCACAAATGGGAAACACAAAACACGGTGAAGGAAACGTGGTGCTTACAACTCAAGAAAGAAACATTTCCCAGGGTTATGTGATCTCTGTAAATATTCAAATCTGACCATCTCTGAGAGACAGAACCACACAGGTACAAAACGACTGAGAATTAAATTATTTTAGCAAGTTAGAGAAAGAAACACAAAAAAACAAGCACTTGCTTTAGTGGCTTAGATTAGTATCTATCTGGTTAGATTCAATGGGTTAACTAACCTTTGTTACTCAATTTCATTTACATAATATGGTGAATTTTGAAAACCAAACACATCTGAAAGTACGCTAACATAAAGCGTTATATATTGCTGAAATAACCTCTTAAAATAACAATGTATATTTAGCTTATTACCAAACCATGCCACTAATTTGCTAATGGACTTGACAGAGTTTAGGTGTTAGTGAATAAATCTGGAACCAGAATGTAGAAAGGTCTAATTGTTTAATTGGTTTAGTGTTGTAATTCTACTTGGAGCATAACAGCAGCTAAACTTGGTCTGGTCAGACCAGTGAGGTTACCTCTGGTGAACACAGATTTGGTGTTATTAGCAAAGGAATCCCATTACGAATATAGGTGACACTTTGATACTAGGGTTCTAAATTAAGAGTATTTTTGCTATCAGAATGTGGCTCGTGACATCATACATATTTTATTTACAGTTTTTGGCTCAGTTTGGATGCATGTTTGCATTAAAAAGAAAAACATAAAATCATTTTTTATGAATTCTGGTTTCTCTGGTCTTCTAACAGACAAGGAATCTGTGACTATTTACTGAGTAAATAAGTCAAAAAGGTTTGTCTTTTTCTTATCTTAAGTCTCCAACATCTGTTTCTTAGTTGCACTGTTAGGACCAAAACACCACATTCTGTTTATGCTATCCTGTCTTACGTAGCTATGCATTACTATTGATTATTCCTCCAAGGCCCCTCCTAATGACTGCTGCTCAAAGGATGATAATATAAAACCACATTATTTATCCATTTATGGATCCATGTTAAAACTTTGCAAGAATCTTATAATTTTATTTGAAGTGGACAAAATAATTAAACGTGGATTATTTAAAGCAGACAACACAGAATCACCTGCATCATGCAAACTCCCACAAACAGAAAAAAAAAACACCAAAGCAAAAACATTCAGCCATCTGTCAGCCCACCTGAGCGCCCTGCTGAGCTTATCATAGTTCATCTGTGGTTTGCACTTCCTGGCACCCCAGAGCCGGGCCACCTCGTCTGGATCCTTGATGACGAACTCGCCGTAGTCCCCTTGCCACGCAATGACATCATGATACTCCTCTTTCCTGAGCAACTCCAAGATGAAGTGCCAAAGCTGGATCTGCCTGGACCCGGGGCTCGACTCTGGCTTGTAGGCCCATTCTGGGAAGGCAAACCCTGCAATAAAGGGATAAATAGAGTAAAGGGTTAGTGGGGTGTGATTTAAACATTAACTGGAACAATTAAAATGAGTGTAGAGAACAGATACTGTCGAGACAAGACACTTCTGTCTAAAAATTAAAAGAACTCTGGTTAGCTACCTTAATTTAAACCATGTAAACTTTTTTGAACCTGCCTATGAAATCAGAATCATTCAAATTCAAACAATGCCGAACCCCACTTATTTTTAGCTTTTCTTCAACCAGGAAAAAACCCTTACAAGAGAGTCCTGGCTAAGATAGGCGGACAGCCAAAACAGCTCTAAAATACGACATGCAGAGATTAAAAGTTTACACATCACAATATCATCTTTCTGAGCTCACAAATCTTGATGTGCGGTCCAGTGTTTGAGCCAAAAATAAAGTGCAGGAAATAAAAAGCAAAGCAAACAAGTGATTACAAAGAGCGATATGACAAACTACAACATTAAAAAAAAAAAAAGACGCTTCAACTCAGGATGCTGCTGTATTTTTGTCTTCTTAACTATGAATTGTTGGCTTTTGTTTAACCCACTGTTGTGATTAGGTCACAGCCTCACCACAGCAGCTCTGTGGAGGAAACAGACTCACACTGAAACTACAACTGAAACCTGTTGTGTAAGTGGGCTTTATGGAAGAGTTCGACGTATGAAAAACCTTTCCACCTCTCCTCCACCTCTTTCCTCGCCTCATGCAGTCACTCTTTCCTCTGACCAGAGGGAAACAACGCGGCCAGTCATCTCTCTTGTCTGCCCCTCCATCTCGCTCCACCCTCCGCTCAAAGGAAATGCAGAGTTAGGAGTCGCAGAATGAGGCCGTGGGCGTGGGTATATGACTGTTTTCATGAGCATGTGTGCGCCCAAATGTACATGTCTGAAAAGGGTTTATGTGCTGTTGCGTGTATTTGAAAATGTTTGTGCAAGTCTCCCACTAACATTCTGTCGCCTGGGTGGTCAATAAAATTTGACACGACCGAGCAAAGCAGACTATTTGAATGTAGTATTTTTGCCAAATTTTGCCTGGACTGGATTTTGTTTGATCAACAGCTACCCTGACAGCTCTGAGAGACGCATAAATGAGAAGGTTGGCTGAAAAAGGAAACAGCTTTTCCCCCTGTTTGCATGCTACTGTGTGATATAGTCAATGCTCATCCGCTCTAATGATAACTTTTTAGATACCTTGCAGAGGTTTTGGTGCAAATAACTCACGTAGCATTCAACTGTATGAGCAATAAACTCATTGTGGAACAATGTTACCAAAATTAGGTTTCTAACATGTCTGAAATAAAAAAATAAATATGCTAAGTGTGATGAAACTTAAATAATATTTCAAAGTTAAATCAGCAAGTCTTAAACACTAATTAGTGTCAGTAATCCAAGAATATTGTCTTACAGGGAACACAATGTTCTATTTTTATGCTACATTTGCTCGTTATTTTTACTTTGAAAGAGCATGGGAATAAATTTAAATCTATACATGAACCCATTGTTTCCTCGGTGTAACTGCAAGACAGCAGGAGAAAAAAAAAAGGAGTCAGGCAGAGATTGAGAGCGGTTAACAAACAGGACTAAATCATCAGATTATAGATGTTCAGGCGTGTCTGGATGACAGCCTGAAGAAGAGATGGACAGGCCTGATAATCTCTTCTGCACTGGCCTGCCGGCCCTCGCCACTTGTTGCACAACACAAAATGAGGCTGATGCCGACCAGACATTTACAAATCTGTAACAAAATCTAAATATTGAAACGTTTCATCATGTTGTAAACAAGTTTAAAAAGTGCTCAGCTCTCAGTTAATATTGGCTGACAAGAGTTGCACTTCGGTGTTTCTTCCTACTCAATGAATGTGCGCTACAAGCTATTTCTCATCTTCCTCTGTTGGTGGTTTTCCTCCACACTGATGTATTTGTAAAAACACGGTTAATGAATCACTTACACCTACTCAGAAGTCATTTTGTGACAGAAAATAAAGATTTCTGAACATCACTCAAATTATGTATGAGATGCCTACACAGTTTCCATCTTAAAATTCTTCTTTTTAAACTTTATTGTTGCAATATAATATGAAACTGTACTGCCACTTTTTAAAAAGTATGGATTGTTCTAAAAGATGTATATGAAACGACCATCTGTGCAAGAACTACAAAAAACAGCAAACTGTCATCTGTGTTTTGTCATTTTTAATACTTTCCAGCTTTGCATATGTAGGTGGCAGTTAACATGCAAATGACAATGTCGTTTTGTTTCCTTTTTCTTCTTGAACACCCTCCTCCTCCTCCTCCTCCTCCTTTCTCAGATAAATTCATGTGTTATGATCAAACACTGACTAAACTAAAGTCACAGGGCAACAGAAGTTGTGCACACGCAGCCAGAACATGCTTCTGCAAGAAAAAAGAAAAAAAGAAAATAAAGAGAAAGAGAGAAACAAACCAACTAAGAGCGCTGACCACATCTTAACCACTAACCCCGACATGTAGCTGTTTAACAGGAGACAGCTGCTTCGCTAAAACTGCTCAGTGGCCAATGGGAAATGACTGTATATCGGGTGTGTAACTGTCTGCAAGGAAAGCAGAGAGTTGTTAAAAATAAGCAGGCAAAGCTCTCAAAACAAACACCAGATGAATATGAAAAGAAAAACAAAGAAAACAGCCTCACAGCTTTGTTATGTCGCTGTATCAGACACTGAGCAGTCAGCTGGCCTTTCAAACATGTTTATGTCTGGTAGATCCATCTGTAGTGATTTTTTATTTACTTTGGAATTGGTTACTACAGTATATGTAGTTAACAATTACCAATGTAGTTAAACAATATTATAAGTACCAGAAGGAACAGCACCTTCATTATGTGGCAACTGAGCATTTTCTAACTTGAAATGTGAATAAAATCAAGACTCCGAACAAGTGATGCGTCTCTACAAAGCTCAGAGTTCACAAAATTATTATGCACCTTAAAAACAAAACAAAGAACAAACAGTAAACTAAAGGGGTCACAGGTTTGTTGTTCTTTCTGTGCTGTTTAAAGGTGTTTAGTAGGGGTACAACGATACAGAAAATTGACAGTTTGGTTCGATTCGATACTTTAGTCTCACGGTTCGATATTTTTTCGATACAAAAAAGAGAAATTTCCATGCATTTTTTAACTTGCAATTATTGAAATTAATAATAAACATTTGTTTAACCTCAAAAGTCCAGCTTTTAAATTAAATGTTGCTAAAACAGCAAGTTTCTCAGTGGATCTGCGCTCAAAAATGCAGCCTAGGTGGTGTAGTCGAACACAGATCCACTGATCCTTCAACACAGAGCGTCCTAAGAAGAAATAAATAATAATAAATTTTAAAAATCTGTATTGTTTGATACAAGTGTCTTCGATACGGTTCGGTTCAGTACGGTTCAATACGGGTACATGTATTTTTGCACCCCTAGTGTTTAGATAGATTATGTTGCAGAGCAACTGTAGGTAACATAGTTATATGATTGGTGTATAGCATTGAATAAAATTTAACATACTGTGCTGACTAAAGTAGTAAACTTAATATACAATGGTTCTCTGGTCTTCAATTACATTTTATGTCATGCACTTAAAAAATAAGTTCAAGGTATTTTAATATCTTTATTATTTGAAAATTATGTATTTAAAATTAAACTTTTTTGTCCTACACTGAAACCAGAGATTGTTTTTAGACTAAGGTTCAAAGTGAACCATGAGTTTTGTGTGGCGTTTCACCCCTGATGTGTGAGCTTTGTGTGCGACAGAGATGCTGAGGATTATGTTTAGAGGAATGTCGAGAGAAAGAACAGGTGTCTTTGTCCTTCCATCCACCCCGAGTCCAACCCAGGCCGAGCTGTCCTGACTCATGCTGGATCAGCTATCACTCACACTCACACTCACACACACACACACACACACACACACACACACACACACACACACACACACACACACACACACACACAGACAGATCTGTTTCATCAGCCTTGTACACCCGATAGGAGAATTTCAGCGGGGAATTTTTGGAATCTGCGCGTGTATAGAATTCGGCGTGTGTGAAGCTGAACAGCAGGATGAAGAGGAGAAGGAGAGCACAGCCTGCAGAGTATGACATAACCCCCTCCACCACCACACTTAACCCCTATGACCTCCACTCTCCCTCTGCTTGGCTCCTTTCCTCCCTCACCCGCCTCCCTCCCGGGGGAGATACCAGATAGCCATTACAGGCTGAATGCACGAGCCTCACACACACACACACACACATACACACACACACACACACACACACACAGACTCCGCATCAATAATGTAGAAACTGGTGTGGAGGGTTGACAATAGGGGTGCGCCTAATCTCTGCCCTGGGACACCAAAGAGAGAGAGAAAGTGTGTCCAAAAGAGTGTGTGTCTGTGTGAGAGAGAGTTCGAGTGTGTGTGTGTGTGTGTGTGTGGGTATTGTAAACAACTGAGAGGCAGGTGGCAGAAAGTAATGCAAAGAGCAAAAAAGGAGGAGGACAGAGGGAGGGGTTGAAGTGAAAGAGAAGAAGGCAAAACGAGATGGGGTGAGCTCTAGGACAAGTAAAGAACAGAGAGGGAGAAAAAAGTGGGAGAAGAGGAGATGGGGGGTGGGAGAGAGATCTGGGAAACAAGAGTGGGAAGAGAAAGAATGAGAGACAATAGTTAGTGTGGGAGAAGAGAGGGAGGGAGAGAGGGGGAGGATGGAGGGAAAGAAGGAAGAGGGAGGAGGAGAGGCGAGGGGATTAAGAGAGCGATGAGATCATAGCTCATCTGGTAGTCTGTTGTCATTCCAGGTCAGATTGCTTAGCACCCCCCCCCCCCCCCTTACTTTATGCATCTCTCTTTCCCGCTCCTCTTTACTGAAAGTACAGATGAGTCTTTTCCTCTCTGTGATCCTGGTGGCAGGCCTCAAGCAGACTTCTAATACTGATGCTATTCCAGCTATGTGTGCAGCTCAGCAGTGCAACAGGAGAGGAGATCTGACGAGATGAAAGCGAGCGAGTGAAAAAAAGAGAGAGAAAGACAAAGTGCCGATAGAGGGAGACGGTGCCAATTTGTGTAAAAAGCAAACAGCGTCAAGTTTAATTTGACCGCTCAGATTTAATGCATGCATAATACACAGTGCATGCATTTTGTCCAGAGGCATTATTATGAAAAGCAAAAAGTTTGATTTTCTTCTGCAGACAACAAGTGTTCTAATTCAACAATACATGCGAATGTGAGTATAAATATTTGGTGTAAATCACTTTTTCGGACTGAATACAAACTCTGAATAGATTCAAAACAAATTTAAAAAAGTGCCTTAATTGATCCTTTTGGTCAGTTACAGCTGGACATGGATGTCTGCTGCATTTGAGACTAACAGCCAATGTCCAACACAATATTATTCTAGATTCTAACAGGAATATTTGGCTGTTTTTGCTCTTAAATTCTGTAAAACTGTAGGAGTTTAACTATTGGATGTATTATACGGGACTATTTTTTACACTTTGAGGAGAATCTTGGACAGACTGCTTTAACTACAACTCTAGGTCCTAAACTACTGCTTGCATCCAAAAAAAAAGAAAAGAAAAAAAAGAATGTAGCATTGCCATGTCAAAGAGGGCAGGAGCTGATGGGAAGCAGGCAGAGACAGACGGGCAGTCAGACAAAGTATTAGAGTGAGAAAAGAGATGAGGAGAAGAAGAGATTCCCAGAGCTGCGAGGCCGACTCAGCAGCAAATCAACTGACAGATCCATGCCAAACTAACAGCAGAGTTGCAGACTCAGGGTTTTTTAAACAAGGCCAGGGCCTCTGAACAGCCATTAGCGGCAGCTGGCTGGCACTGTACTACTTCAACCCAACTCGGTTTTAACATGGGTGTGGGAAATGAACACTGTAAGAGTGTGTATGGATGAGGGAGGTGAGGTCACTGTCTGCTCTCAGAACTTGTAAAAGCACTAAAAGTTAAGAGATGAGTGAGTATTCGCCTGAAGCACATTCATACAAGCATACACTGCCTTGTCTTTCTCTCAGCTCCTTTGATGAGCGAAGCAGCCAGCGAGCAGAGAATACAGAAGCACAAGGCCAGAAGTTAGACGGGATGGAAGGAAGGATAATAAAAGACTAGCAGGTTGAGACAGAAAGTAAGCGTGATGGAGGGGAGTGTGGCGCTCTGCAGGAGGAAAAAGGTAACCGGAGCCCATATGCCTAAATCCCAAAGTGTCTGGGCTCTTCCCACAAGTCCATTAAAAATTCATTAGGCCAATAATAAGAGGTAGACTGGAGAGTGAGACACAAACACAAAGATGGGGACACAGCAAAGTGACAGAGGAAGAAAAAGTTGGCAACAAGAGAAAAAGTTTGGATGTAGTTTACTGAAAGGTTTTAACAGTTTCAATGGATGCACCAGTCAATCAGCGAATGATTAGAAGCAGATGACTAAGTTCATCTAGACGATCAAACATTCAAAAAGGATTTTTATCAGTTCATAAATGCACCACAGTTCAGAAAATCAAAGAATTATTTTTGGTCCATTGATGCCAAGCAGCTAATTTGCACAAACAAAAGAATGATTGTCCTTTAACAAACACACACTTGTCTTTCTATATCTGTGTGGATTTTGCATTGACGTCCATTAATTTTTACAACCTAACCCTGACCCCTTACCCTAAATATACCCTCACAGGCACATGCCTAACTCTAATCCTAACAATGGGTCAGGGGTTACGCTTAGGACTAAGGTATTAATTAAGTTTAGGAAAGCATCATTTGTTCTAATTATCAAAGAAAAGTTATTACTTCAGCTGATCTTAAGCTAACATTTTCAGTTTGTGTGACAAGCCAAAAACACTAAAATACTTAGAGGGACATTTGTGCGAACTTAGAAAGCTATATGTATGTTCCATTTCAGCAGCAGACTTCAACTTTCAAATTAAACTGAGTCAAAATTAAAAGTCAAATCAAACTTTTGGACCAACACAATACAACCAAATCCTTAAGACTCAGATGATCCCAATCACAGTTTGCATCATTTAAACGGAAAAAAAGTAGATTATTTAGTGAAGGATAAGTTGAAAATGTTCTTATTTCAAAACAATTGTTCATGCACAAACACAAAAAGCTCAAGTGCAGGAAATACGAGGTCAGTGGAGAAACACAGGCTGTGAAATCTGCGCTACATCACATAGGAAATAGTTTTATTGAGACTTGAACATTTTAAAACTATATTTCATGAAAAAGTGGCAACAAAGACTGTCAGTTTAAAGACACGCAAGAGGAATTTGTCAATTTTTTTTGTTTAGTATAAGCAACCAATCTATAAAAAAATAATAATGCTGAAAAATGTTTTAATCAACGTTCTGCTCTGAGAAGCATCTATTAAAAAAACTATTTAGTGTGGAAAGTATCAGAATAAAAAAATGAATAACTTTTGACTAAATTGCAAAAAAAAAGAAAAGAAAAGAAAATTGTTTTTGTACATGGTTTGCAGTTAGGAATGCTGATACTGTCAGGAGTTAAAATCCAAACTAGACAAATAATTATAAAAAAAATGTCTGTTTTAATTACTTTTTGGTATATTTGGTATATATGTATGTTTCTATACACCTATATAGCTATTCAATATAGCTTGAGTCAGACATCGATGCAATTGTGAGACCATGTGATCAGTGGTATGTTTTGGCAACACGCAGAGAAAATTTTGGTTGTTGGGAACAAACTTTTCCCAGGATTCCTGCTTGTTGTAAACAGTCCAGAGGGAGACCAATTTCCTTTGAAGGGCCTGTTTTTGCTGGAGGTCCTAGTTAAGCCAAGAAGCATTCATGCTTTGAGCTTTACCTGAGTGCCACGAAGGGTTAAACAAACATCACACAGAAAACATGTAAACCTCGAAGGCTGCTCAAATATTCTTAGAGGTCACTACAGTCCGCATTTTATAAAGACTCAAACTCGCAGCCATAAAACTGCTGAGAGGAGAACAGCAAAAAAGAGAGGAAAAGCAAGAGAGTGTAAAGATCGCTTTGTGGCTTTGGAGGGGCCAGAAATAGCAGGACTGACACACACACACACACACGGGTTATTGTTCAACAAAGAGAGAGCAACGCACACAACTTGGACAGGGGAAAAGAGGGAAAGTACAGAAGTGCTGAAGGTGGAAGAGGAGGGGGAGAGGAAGGCACAAGTGGGATAGCGAATGAGAAGGACATGATGTAAGATGAACAATTTGGGTTCTCAGTTTCCCTCGGCTCGGAGCAGCGTGCCTGACAGCAAACACACAAGTGTCTTTTCCAGGAAAATGAAAGGAGGAGCAAGATGGAGAAAGAAAAAAAAAAGCATAAGAATCCATAGGGACCCTCCATCCGAGAATAAGGTCCTCTCTTTTGCCGCCCTGCACATCTACTTTACATGCTGGACTGCAAATGAGTAAAGGGGTAATTTGTTAACATAATGGTCAAATCCATTAGCCCTGCTGACTTTATATACCAACAATACTGAGTTTTGGATGGAAGTGAAACTATGTAAACTAACAGCCTAAAGTGTGGTATTAAAAACTGCCAAGTGTAATGTAAAATACAAATCTTTTACATAAAGGAATTTATAAATCAATGCATTTTACCTGAACTAACAGCCAACAAAGCTAATATAATGTTTGTTCACTTTAGAAGGGTCCTTCTGGTTCCTGAAGGGTAGAAACTCATTTTAAAGCTGGGTATTATGCAAAATCGATGTTATGTCATTCACTCATCAAAAACATATCCAGAGTATTGTTTTGATTCATTCATGAATGTTTAAGAAATCCTTGAATCCATGAAGCTGCCTAAATGCATGCTGGAACAGCACCGCCTAAAGTCTCTAATAAGGAAGCACAATTTATCGGCATTAATATCGGTATCGGCCGATATTGGTCATTTTTTAGAATATCGTATTGGTCTGATATTTAAAACTTAGCCAATATTAACGTCTGATATTGATTTCCCACTTTTTAGCTTTGTGTTTCTGTTTTGGGAGAGGAGATGTTTGGTTGAGCGACACCTGTTTGATCATGATAGTGATATTTATGCTGCGCAGCCAGGAATAACTGCAGTAGGGAGCCATGTCAGAGGTCTAGTCGTTTATTTATGGTACCAAAAAAAGACCCAGGTGTGTTTGTGTAATATCTGTAAATATCGGTTAACTGATATCGTTATCGGCTGAAATTTTCATATCGGTGCATCCCTAGCTTCTCCCCGGAGCTCAGTCTGCAGTCGAGCTCCCACCCCACAGAGAACCCACCCCCCAGAAGCATTGCTGCGAAGACATGATGAAGTGGAAGTGTCCGAAACGGTAGAGTTTTTTTTTTTTTTTTTTTTTTTGATGTATCTTCACTTCACATCATGTTTGAAGTAAAAGTTACAGGGCCCGCAAGAGAACATTTTCTCGAGGATTTGGAAAAGTTTATTCCATCATTTTAGTGTTGTCTCTACACAAAACAACATCAGGAACCCTAAAACAATATTTATGAAAATTGGTTTCAGAGTGAAAAAAAATCCTAAAATTTCCCCCTTAGGTGTGGAACAGCCAAAACACTACATTTTGAAAACAATAAGGTTACAGCCCTGCATCTAATCTAATGTACGACCCAAGGACTTTGTTTTTGGTGTGTTTACAGTTTACCCTTTACATGGAAGCTTAACACATCTTGTTTCCTCTTGTTTTCTATTTGTTTGTATTTTTGCAACATACATATATACATATATATATACTAGGGGTGCACCAAAAAATCGTTTTGAATCGGAATCGTGATTCTCATTTACAAAGATTCAGAATCGATTTAAAATG
>JAUBOC010000050.1:1895540-1911271 GCA_032275365.1 Anablepsoides cearensis
CTTTCCAGGGCCTTGAAATAATTTTTTCAAATTCACAAACTTTCAAGGATTTCAAGGACCCGTGGGAACCCTGTTTACTTCTTTTTGTGTTTCTTTAAAAGCTATCACTGGCTAAAGGTTAGCTAATATTTAGCCAAATCAGAGTTTATACCCATACTATTTATTTGTACCTTGAAACTGCAAAATATGCAGAGCTGTCTGCTCCTAAATTTCATTCACTGGGGTTTTAAATCTAGCCAAAAATGCAGAAAAAGAATTATAGATTTATTCATAAATTAACTTAAGTGTAAACCTATAAACCTATATATCAACAGGTGTTGGTGTTAGGAAGCAGGTCTTCCACTGTGTGTGTTGTGTTGTTACCAAAGCTTTTCACATCTAAAGATTCAGCATGGCCCCTTCTCTTTGTTTCTGTTGTGATTTATCTCCTCTTCCTTCGAAATGAAATAAACAATGGTATGAAAGAAAGTGAAAGACAACTGACTCATGCAAGAAAGGCTGCAGTTTGGCGCCCAAAGATGACACATTCCTCAGTGAATTAACATTCTGGATGTCCGATGGCAGGTTTCAGACGAAGCAGAGAGTCGCCTGAGCTTTCCAACAGATGTCTGAACAAATAAGAAAAGGTTCTCTCTGTTCCTTTAAATCATTTTATGTGTGAATGGGAGAACTGTAAAGCACTTGGTAAAGCTCCACACAGTTAGGAATAGCTGGGTAGAACAGCTGAATGAAAAGGCAGAGGATCAAACTATCAACTTTTGAGGGATGATGATTTACTCATACTTCTGCGAGGCTTTTTCAAAGTGCAGCAGTAAGCTGAATGAGCAGTGATGACCATGACATAACGCAGCATTTTTTTTAAATCCTGCAATGCCTTTACTGCATATTTGAAATGAAGTTAAACACACTGCCAGACAGTTGTCTTCTTACAGTGCAATACAAAAAAAAATCTCCAACAGGTAGATTTATGTTAGCAGCTCAAAATTTGTAGATTGGACTCAGTTCTTGGTCAAACAGGCTCCATTCTATTAAGCGTGTGCATCGTTCCTGAAATGAAAGGAAAGAGGCAACACTTACCCCCTCACTTTCATCTATTCCAGAGAACATTAGAAGAAACGAGCATTTCTGCAGCTTTTTCATGTCCTGGTTAAACAGAAATTAAAAAAACACTAAAGGCGTCTATGCTGTGAGGATGACAAGCTGCCATTGGAGCATTTTTTTCTGAGAAAAAGAGCAATATTTGTCAGTGTTCATCAAAACTAAAGTGTAAAAGAAAGTTGAGCAGGTCCTCTCGATGCGGCTTTCTTTTTTAGAAAGAAAGTTTTAACAAAGAAGTACTCATCCAGAGGACCGACTCAACTTTTGTTGTTTTGTTTTTTTCTATCTGAATTATTGAGCTGCATCAGGACAAAACTAAAGTGATTATAAAGTTAGTTAAATTTGATTATTTCTATGCTTGTGTGCATAAAATATTAGCAACCCTTTAAGGATGAAAAACTGTTCAGATACTTATTGAGGTTTTACAGAATATTTCTATTTTTAAATAAAGAAAGAAAAAGAACACACTGTGATGGCAATTTTGACCAAATCACATGAGCATAACATGATGTCTTATTGTCACCTTCTAATAAAATTGCCAAACATACAGATATTACTATTTTAAGTACAATTACTAAAGCGTGAATGGTTTTTATGGCTTGGCTTCAAATTTAGAGTATTTCACTGTGAACAAAAAAGTCAATCTAATAATGCTGATGCCCTTTATTATTTTGCTCTGTTATGTTTTTTGTGATGGAACCATCTCTTGTGAAGGTAAAAGGACTCTGAAGGACATTACGAAGTCACAGATAAAGGCAGTGAACTTGCTGAAGCCCAACACAGTGTTAGATTTGAGTTAAAGCAGTTCTTTCTGAAAACCCAATGCTTTGTTTGGTTTAGTATTGATTCAAATTCAAAAGAATGTATTCTAAGTTCTTTGTATTTTTTTTACACTTTTCAGATGATGAATTATGAGTGAAATTGTAAAATTTTGACACCTTTATACTTAGAAAGCCAATCATCCACTTTTTGCTCTCATGTATGCAAACGTGATCAGTTTTATTTGCGTACTTGTAAAAAAAAAAAAAACACGTTAATTGCAAACAGATCTCACCACAACAGTGGTGATTTACTCTGATTGTTCTTCGGATAATAGACACTACTGCTTTTTCAGATAATATAAAACCGGATTTATACTTAGGCAAACCGTTATAACACTTCTACTTCCTCCTGCCGCTTCCAAGAAAACCACTACAACAGCTTCTAATAATAGCATAAAGATATATCTGTAAAATTTTCATGAACTTCAAACATTTAATTTTTAGAAATTAATAACAAAATGTATATTTTTACTGACATTGTATCACATAGACTACAACATGGCTCCTATTTCTGAAGGATACTTCAAAGTTTGGGGACGTTTTGAAACTATAGGCCTCATGTTATGACATCAAAAGTATTATGTGACTTAGAGCTGGGCGGTATACTGGTTCATACCAAAAAACAGTTTTTATTTTCATTATATGAATATTCTGAATACCAGCATATTGGTTTAAATGAAACTGTTTCATGGGGGACGCTGCAGGAACTAGGCGCACTCAGGGCAAACTAGAGTCCCTGTGGGTGGGAGCAGCCTTCAGAATAATTGGTGACGGATGGTGATATATAGAACTCTTCAATGACGTGCAAAGATAGAATTCACGCGTAAAGTAAATTTGCCTGTAAATGATATTTGCTCAACCCTCCTCATTCACGAGTACCTGCCTCCCCTCACTGCTGAAGTGATGTAAGCCCAGAACGCACAACTAATGTCTTTAACCAGAGAAGGAAGAAAAGACAGGTGGGAAAATGCGACACAGACAGAGGTACAGTAAAAGAAAAAAAGTCAATAAATGGTTTGTGTTGCAAAAAGAGAGTGACTTTAGCTGACCGCAGTTTGCTGATCAATAAGCAGCGTTTGAACATTTTAACATCAGCTTGAGCAGTGACAGGGAGGAAAAAAAAACATTTTATAATAACGTGATACAGATAATTGTTAAAAATACCATGATTTAAAATTTTGGTCTTACCACCCAGCATCAAATTAGCATTTTTACTAAAAAACATTTTAATGTTTTAGATAAAATGTTTCTTCTATCAGTTTGTATCTTATGCCACTTAGCTTATGCAGTATAGCATTTTTAAAGGATTTTGTTCCCTAGAAGTTCTTTTAAGCTCCCCAAAATCTTGTCACTGCTTTGAAAAATGCATGCTTGGAGAAATACTTTCTTATTCTCCTGTGGTGGAGAAAAAAAAAAAGATTAAAAAGTCTTCACATTCATGTTCAAAGACTCAAATGGTAAAGCCTGGGGATGTACTATGTGTGTACTGAGTGTTTGTTATGGAGCTGCATGTTGTTCAGACTACAGGTGAGAGTGGAATACGTTATGAGGCATGGGGAATTATGTTTTTCTCACTGCTCTACTGCTGCTAACTGTGCTGATGATGGCTTGCATTCATGAGGTGTTATTCATAGAGAGTAGAAAAGTAAAAAAAAGGCATACACCTTTGTGTTTTTTGAAAGCAAAAGCAGAAAAAAACTTCTCTTGTTTTCTAGAGAATGAGTGTTTGACAGCGCTTGTTCGCAGGAAGCATCATCAGAGTTTGGCTTGTTGACCGATGTCAGCATTTCCCATCCCACACATATGCATAGACAAGAGCGATCACCACAGGGAGAGATAAACCAAACTTTGGGGTAAAGTGGAGCACTATTGGTGTGGTATTCTAAACGGGCCCGTGGGTGCTGAGTGAACAGGAGACAGTGGCAGCTTGCCAACCACTACTGTTGTTCTTCACACTTCCCTGCAGCTTGGGGGAGCAACGTTTGATTTATGTATCACTTCCAGCCTCCAATGTGCTTAATAAATGGATAATAACAAAAATCAGGGATGGGAGACTTGCATTATAATGATGACAAGACAAAAAGACAGAGGCCAGTACATGTGCTTTGCTGATTACAGCAAAAAATGAGGCGCATGTTTCCCGTCATATACTTTTAAACATAGTTCAAGTTTTGACAAGTAGGATAATGGCTGGTGTTGCCAGACTATTTACATTAACTTCACATAACTGTAAAGAACAAAATGCAATGCTTAATTGTCAGATTAACAACCACAGCACACTAACAATCTGTTGCAACTTTTAATTACCTCTGCTGCTACTCAGTGTATTAAATGTTGTCACACAGGCCTACACACACACACATACACAAGAGAAATCAGTCTCCCGGGCCTTGACTACAATACTTGTAAAACATTTTCAACAGATTTTTTCCCTCTCTGATTGGGAAATAGAGCAAAGAACAAGGAAACTGAAAAATAAATGCTGTAATAGCAACGCTGAACTAGAAAAATGTGAATGTTACAAACAGAAAACTACACAAGAAGAACATTCTCAGCATCGCTAGATAATTGCTTACAATTTCCCCCTGAAGATTTGACCTTTCTAGAATATGGCCAAGCACAAAGTCAACTAGACATAGAAAAAAAGTAGAAATGGCACCAGGACTATTGTTGATTTTTTTAGCACATGTTCAATACACAAAACAGCAGTAAACATTTGTACATAGACTGCAACGTCACTTTATTCTAGGGCTGCGCGGTATATGCGGTAGACGGTAGAAACGGTATGAAGTTGGCCTATGGTAGAAATTTACCCTCTACTGTCATATTGTCCGTTGCATCATCGCACCTGTGTCAACAGGGCTGCGAGTGCAGAGACAACTGAGCAGGAGGAGTTTGAAATATTCTGAAAATAAATTAATTATAGCGTTTTAAAACACATATAGGGAGAATAAATCCTCAAAATTCCCTCTCCTGCTGTAGAAAAGTTACAACGGGATCATTTCGCCTCTCACTTGCATGTATGCATTGTACAAATGCAGGGTAATTAGTTTGTGCAACAGGCTCAGGTTTGAGTCCTGTGGATGCTTCCCTCCATCATCAATCCTAATTTCTCTTTCTGCTATAACTGAAAGCCACAGAAATGCAAAAAATATTTTTAAAGTTGTTTTTGCTAAACATCTGTTAATGGGACACAACCTTATAAAGGGGCTAAACAAAATCTCTTAAGACTAGAAAACTGAGCTTCATGTGGTTTCTGTGTGAATGAACAGTACCAAAACATTTACATTACTTCCCTAAATCCCATCAACTGATTCTTTCTTCCACTTCTAGTCAGTTCCTCCATCAACCCCCCATTTGCAGCCACAGAACTTCTCCCTTGTGACAATCCACCCCTGTGTGCTTTCCTGCCATTCTTTTATTGCAGCTAATTTTAGATGAAGGCAAAAAAAAAATCTGTCTACATTGGCTAGTCAGCCTACAAAATGTGTGTGAGAGTATTTGTGTTTGAGAGGGCACACTTGAGACTGAGAGGAGACAGAAGTAAAATGAGGAAAAGGTCAAAGGAAGAAGAAAGTGGTGGTAGTAAAATACGTGAAGAATAGCTAATAAAAGAAAAAGGCATAAAACAGCCAGGACAAAGATGAAGTAAAGGTCACAACCACAACAAACCTTCAAGATGACTGAACTTCGAGTATTTAGTTTTGTGGTGATTTCCTCCACATTTATTTAGTAGACGAGAACCACAAGTACAACAAACTGTCATCATGAGTAAAGAACACTTGAAAGAAGCGCAACACAATCATTTAGCTCAGTTTACCACAACAAGAACAGCCAAACGTAAAGTGCTTGAACTTGGTTCTCTCTTTGGGGGACATAAATAAACTAAAAGGGAATAGTCTGTAGTAGACAATTTAAGTTTGGTTTGGCTTTTTGGCAAACAAAAATCAAACCACGAAAGGAATGTCAAGCTCACAAATTTACTTTTTGCCAAAGATGGTACTAGGATGGATGTTATTGATCATTTTAAAATTGCAGTATAAACTTTAGAAAATACAGCAGTATATGTTATTTTGGGGGGGAACAATGGTCTGTGAAGAGTTGAGTAACTTCTGATTAATGGATTTACATTCATATAGAACCAGAGAGATGCATGAGGAAAAATCTCCAATGCTCTGACACTACCTGTCACTCAATCTGAGATGAGGGATGGTGCTCATCTCTTATTATGTTGAACAGATCAAAATAAGTCCAACTACATCTTTTTAGGGTTTTAAGTTTCTACATAATCTGACTCTTACCATGGCTGTATCTGCACTGCTGCATCCTTTTAGCCAGTCTTTGTGTCGATAAGGATTGCAGTTATTTGAGTTAATTGTTTTAAGCAAGAAGTGCTAGTCTCGGAGAAAAAAAAATGACTGAAAGTTTAATTTTATTAAACTTAATATTATTATAGATGTTTCTTTTTTTTGCCCTGAAGCTACGTTTGTTGTGACATGGCGATATATAAATAAACTGAATTGAATTATTATGCTTTAATTAGGGATGCAACAATACATGTACTCGTATCGAACCGTATCGAAGACACTTGTATCGAACAATACATATTTTTTTAATTTATTTTATCAACTTGTCTTAAGACGGTGCGCAGATCCATTGAGAAACTTGCTGTTTCAGCAACATTTAATTTAAAAACTGGACTTTTCTGGTTAAACAAATGTTTATTATTAATTTCAATAAATTGAAAGTTAAAAAGGGCATGGAAATTTCTCTTTTTGTATTGAAAAAATACCGAACCGTGAGACTAAAGTATCGAACCGAACCGGGAATTTTCTGTATCATTGCACCCCTAGCTTTAATGAGACATGACTGCAAATTTTATTAAAAATTGATAGGAAACAATTCCAGGTAAAGTTTTAAATTAAATACTGACCAATTGTTTGTCTCAAAAGTGTTGTCTTTTTTCCCTCCAATGCATTAATTCAAAAGGCTTGATGTTTACAGTGCAATGGTATCAATAACATGTTGACACGTTTGGTCAATTTTACATTCATGATCTGGTCAACATAGTTAAATTACCAAGTTTATGTTTGTATTTCTTTGCTGCAAATCCTGACCTTTAAGCATCTCACTATTGTGACTAACATGAGGGGGTCAACTTGAAACAAACAGCATGATTGTAGATATAAAAAAATCACACTTGAACATACACACAGGCATGGAAAAGCACTCTGTACTCATAAACAGGATTCTGGCAATCATGACTGTGCGTCGCAGTGGGATTCGAGGGGGGAACACAGAGGGCAGAGCACAGCGTGGTTATGGGTGTGTGTTTATCCCATCGTAAACAGTGACAAGAGACACAAGCCGTGTCACCACCTGTCGCCGCTTCCTCTTCTTCCCCTACTGTTTTTACCCTTCATTCATTTCCCCTCAGATTCCTTCAAGTTATTTTCCTGCACCTTTGCCCTCGTCGTGCGTTGCTACCCCTCCCAACCTACCCCCAACTCGGTCAACTCGTTAAGCACGTCTCCTAGAGCCGATTAAGTAGTGTTGATCAGCCTTACATAACACTTACCTCTGGCACACATCGCTGTCAGCCAGCATATCGTCTTTGCGCCCTGTGTGCAAGACATTTAGCAAAATCAGAGAAGAAAACTTCATCCTAATGAACCATCCTCTCCATTACGTATTTGCAGACACACACACGAGCCTGTGTACATCTATTAATGTAACACTCAGCCTTCTTGGGTTTAATCCAAGTCGGCACATGGTCTCATTAACATGAGCATATTTGGCTTCAGTGGCGGAATGTCCACATCCCCCCGTCTCCCCAGGTTTGTTTAAATGTGTCTGTCTGCATGCTTGTGCATTTTCTAATACACTAGGACATGTAGATAATCACTGCAGTATGTGTGGTGACAACTACGGGTGTAAATCACCAGATTTATCATACGATATTATATTGATTAGTTTGAATGACAATACAATATTTCTCGCTATTACAAAGTCTGTCACAATGTACGATTTTGATTTAGTTCAATTCACAAGTCTGCATTAAACATGATGCAATATCATATGCCTATGTAACATAAATGTGTTAGATGGGTATATGATATCAAGCCACATCAGGCATACAATGACGATATGGATGGATTTCTTCATTTTGCCCCAATGTAATTAAATCAGTAATCATCTGATCACTATATCGGTGTGGATCGATCCCTACTGACACATTATGGAACAGATTGAGATAATTAATGCGATAAAGAAAAACATATTTACATAGCACACGGAGACAAGTTTAATTAAACACTTTACTGGAGGTGTCTTTAAAGTAAACCAATTTATTTGCAAAGTGATAGAGTAAACAAGGAAATGCACACATTAGAATGACAGGTAAGAAAGTTTGGCCCACCCAGCTCCTCTTCTTTCCTCCTCTGGTTTGCTCTCACACTCTGCCTCGTGGGAAAGATTAGAATCCTCAGCTGGAGCGAATAAAGCTGGATGTTATGCAAGAGGCAGAGAGAGGGAGCAAGAGAGAACAACTGATGATGATGTAACTTGAGAAAAAAAATGAAGAGATAAGGAGCAAGGCAGACAGGGAGGGAGAGAGAGAGCGCTACAGAGGTGTGTCATAAGACAGCGTGAAGCACCTGGCTTTAAATGATGACAGAGCTCTACTGCAGTATGCGTTTTGTACCTTAGTGTACTACACGGTGCCAGCCACCCATCTAAACAAAGGCAGCTAATCTGCTCTACTGGACAGTGAGCTCAGCTGTAAAAACACAACTGCCTCGAGCTCGCACAGACCAGTCCTCACTGGACTCTCACATTCTTGCTCCAGCCACACACAAAATCAGGACATATAAAAAAAAGTCAATCTCAGTCTTATACCTGCCTTCATTTCATCATCTCTGTAGAACTGTGTTCATTATTCAACCCAGAGTCATGCTGACCAGCTAGGCAATAAAATAGGCAACCTGAGGAGATGATTGACTATATATGCTTAAATGAATAATCTGTTGCTGTTGTGTCTTTTTTTAATGGGGCTGTGTTAAGGTTTATGAATGGTGTCTTACTTTTAGCAGACAGCAGTCAGTGTGCTGCAAGTTTGGAGAAGCCAAAAATGATTTGCAATAGGAAAGCCAAGATAAACACTACTCAGATTGGGTCTACCACAGATTAAACTTTTCCCCATCTAAAATAAATAAAAAGTCTGGCATTTCAAGAAATAATCATTTTATGTATTTTCACCATATGTTTTTTTAATTCACACATTTATTCACACTGACAAATTGTTGATACTGTAGCTCGGGTGCAAACCTGGTCACATCTCCCCAGCCCTTGAAAAAACAAAACTGTGTAGGATCCATTCAAATGGCTATTTTTTAAACTCTGACTTGTAATAAAAATGTGGTTTTAAGTTGTATTTTATTTATAAACCAGGGGAAAGCTGCAGATTAGATAATTTCTATGACACTGTTTTTTTTTCTTCTTCAACTACTGCTTAACCTTTTTTAATTTCCAATATGTTATCACTCATTACAGAGCGTAAGCAGATATATGAAGAGCTACAGAATGAGTTGAACTATTTATTTAGTTCAAAGTAATATTGTGCAAAGTAACATATTTAGGCTTATTAGATAACTCAACAAAGGCCCTGTTTACATGTGAACAATCTATGGAAACAGCACTTTTCCAATGTTGATTTTGTTAAGCCAAAAAAACATGTGTACATGATATAACCGTGCTCTTTGAATCCGCTGTAGTTTTTGTGCCAAATCACAAGCTGGCACTGTTTTGTCTTTCAACGACACATGCATGCACCAAGACACTTCGGTCTGGAGAATGAAAACAGTTCATTGAAAAATGTAAATACACAAACCTTTGTTTGGATCGAGGATGAGGTTGGTTTGCTCCTACATTTTCAAAAAGGGAGAGCAGAATAAAAAGCACTTAGCTATCCGCCGCTGTTACTGTTGTTTATCTACATGTGCAAGAACTGAAAAACTACACTGCAGCCATTCGTAGTGGCTCATGTGCATTTTCACACCTCTGCCAGGCATTTTCAAAAACCTCCACTCTGAAACCTGGATTCAAAAAGCTTCGGTGTTGAAAGAAATGTCCACTTCTGACGTGTACACGAACAGCAGAAAAACTACAGTTTAGCTCAAAAACGATGTTGTGTAAACTGGGCCATAGATAAGAACAAAATGTTCTAAACATCAGTGTGATGAAGGCCTGGGATTGACTAGAATCCAGGATTATACATTTGCTCGTTCACATTAAAATGAAGCGAATGCCCTAGAAGTTCACATAAGATATAAACATTTACATAATTCAACAACAGGCTTAGGATTACAGAAAACTGACCTAGACTTACTTACTTCCCCTAAATTACAACTGACAATTAAAAAACCAGCAACAGATTTATTGTATTTGTATAATCTGTTCATGTGTGTTCTTAATGGTCATTTTTATGTTCTAAAGAATGACCAGAATTTTTAGATGCTGTTTTTAGACTGTGTACATAAAGAGTCAGAAAAGGTTGACGTTTAAATGAAGAGGAAGGAAGTTAAAAAAAGGAGAAATGGATGCAATAGGGAAGGAAGTAAGATCACTGACATAAAAGACTGACTGACAGGGTGTGATGAACTTTCTCCTTCCCGTCGGTAAACTGCATGGACACTGTTATGTAAGAGCTGAGTGTACACACACACACACACACACACACACACACACACACACCAATTACCTCCGCTTCGAGGAACTCATAACATGCGGCAATACCTCTAAGTGTGTGTTGTGTGTCTCATCTGATCATCTAGCATCTGAACGAGCCGCTCGAAGCTTTGTTTCCTGCTACCAGGTCTGAGCGCAAATCTTTACAAACGTTGTCCTGGCCTCTGTTATCTTTAAGTTCAGCTGGGATTCGGCTGATAATGTTAGTGATTGCTTTGTTTCTTATGTTTTGATCCCGACAACTTGTTGTCAGGAGCTAGCATTAGCTCTAAACGTCAATCGGACGTAAACCTACGGCAAGCCAGGAGTGACACATGGAAACACGCAGCTTTAAAACCCATGGAGAAAAATCGATCTCATGACTTATGAATCGATATCGCCAAATTTGAATGAAAATCGATCCAGATGGATAAATAGATTTTTTGTTCGCACAAACACATTACTTAGAATTTTCTGTTTTCATATCAATGCAAACTGTTTCATTCATTCTTTTTCATCATAGTGCGTGACTCAAAACATGAGGTGTAGAGGCTACGTTCACACTGCAGGCAAATGCGACCCAAATCTGATTTTTTGTCCCTATTTGACCCATAGCAGATATTTTTCCTGACAGTCTGAATATGACAAATCAGGTTTTTGTTCCACATCTGGCCCCATCCTTAACAGTATATGATACTAAATTGCATACATATCTGATGTTTTTAATGCGATCACAGTATGGACACTCATGTTGCATTTCATGTGACTTTTGCTTCAGCGAGGTGTGGATTGGTCCACGCTTTTAGAAAATTGATACCAACCTCGTGTCGTTTAAATCTTGTAACTCTGCACATCTTCAAAAAAATTAAAAATCTGTTTTTTTTTTTCTAATAATCTGAATTGAGCATTAAGACCTGCAGTGTGAATGTAGCCATAGACTCCTCCTAAAGCCATAAATTAAATGTATATAAATAAATAAATCACAGCCATGAATGAATCAAACATAGTTTGTTCACAACACATATAAGAGAAAGGGCATATCTTGTTCAGAACCTGACTGATTCTTAGACCAGACGAACATAATCTTTCTTTAAATACAGCACACCCACACACAGTGAGGGGACTAGCTGGGGGCCAGCTGAAGAGCATGTGTGAAAGACTACAAAGGCCCAGTGCATATTAGTGTGTGTATGGGCAAAAGCAATTTACTAAATTATGGTTACAGCACTTCTGATTCATTTCCTGCTCTCGTTCTTTAGCCTGGAGGCAAGGGTGTAATATTTTGATTGGCACCTATTAAAAAGGCCTAGATGCTACAATTAGGTCTGGTTTCCAAGGCAACATGTATACAAATAATACTGTTTACTATAAATGTATATGATGGTGGCAGAAAACAAGACACATCTTTTAGAAAATAGACAAAAAAAAACATATATATATTTTTTTTATTCTTAAATTTAACAACTCCCCTTCTGACGCTCTTTTACCTGATTCTTTGACCAACCAAGTTTAAAAAGCCAATCTATCAAACTTGTGGTTGCTCGTTTAACTTGTTGCCTCTCCCACCTTGCCTTGAGGGCACGAGAACCTCCTCCCTCTTCTTGACGCAATTCCTCCCTACTTTCAATTTCCCCTCTAACCCTGTGACTGCTCAGGGGATCTCGCTCAATGTTCTCAAAAGCTTTAATCTCCTAAAAACAACAATCTCTGTGTGCATTCGTACAGTGGGGCTGTGTGCGCGTGCACCCACTTGGATTCAGCTGCTTGGTTGTTATGTAATTTCACAAGCCACAGCTGATGCTAAAAATGGACACGGATAAAACTATTGTGACCGAGGCCAGGTCTACTGTACGGGGCAGGGGCACACACACACACACACACACACACAGCAGGGGCTGGTCAAGCTGCTTAATCCTGAACTGAAAATGCACATGTTGAACTATTGCCGTCAATAAACAGCAGCATAAATTTATTATATTTAGAATATATAGGTTTTATTTATTAGAATGTTATTGCAAAGCAACACAGTAATAATCAGACAAATACATTTATTAGGTAAATTTAAAATGTTAAAAAAAATGCATGAAATACAAAAGTTATGTTTAAAAGAAAACACATTAACTATGCAAAGTAAATAAAACAAATCTTTACATGGTCATAAAATGGGTCATTACGATTACTGACAGCTACATTAGATCAATATCAGCTGATTATGGTATGAAACAAGGTAAATACAGAAAATTGGACTGACTTAACCTAAATAAAAGTTTGTACTACTTTGCAATAAACTGTTCGGCAAAACCAAGTTGATGAAAAGAAAAGGAAAATGCTTTGAACTCCATCTGTGCAAAAGACTGCAGACTAAAGACGCATCTAAATCACTGTCCTTGAGTAAGTGTAACACTTCTCTGCCATAAATTATTCAGCTGAACATCAAATCACCAACAGGACCACTGTCCAAAGTGAGAACGTGTTTACGCCGAGAAGCTAAAAGAGTTGAAAAGGGTACAACACATAACACTGGCAAACACACTCACTTATGGATGAACTTGCTGAAAAAATACAAGATGATTTACAAAGTGTACGCTCGTGTGTGTGTGTCAACGGGTTGAAGTGGGGTGGGGTGTATGCTATATGATGTGCAGCACTGATGGCCATCTTTCTTATTAAAATTTAATCCCTGTGCTTTCCTATAAATACCTTTCCAATGATCCAATACATTATTCAGTTTCTCTTAAGCCATCTTCCACACAAGCAAAGAAACAGATAAAAACACACCTGGAGAGCTCCGAAAAAGTCAGTGTCCTAAAGAATGAAGCCATACATACTCCTGGTGTGGAGTGAAGGAGTCCACACGTTAAGCTCAAAACTATGCATATTGGGGGAAAAAATTCCAAAAATATAGATATGTTTGCAAACAGTTGCAGCTTTTACATTTAGTTTTTAGGCTGACATAGGGAGGCTAACAGCAGTCAATACATACTGATTCAAAGCTGACAATGACTGACAAGGTTATTTTTATGCTTTTTGAATCCCAATAGCAGATAACTAATAGGTCCCTGATTATGTCGGAGGTTAAATTCTGTCCAGTGGAAAAAAAACACAACAACAGTGTATGGGGGGGGAAAGGGGGAATGAGGGAAAGAAGAGGAGAGGGCTAATGGAAGAGGAGCTGCCACTGGGGTATTAGCCCATAGATTGGTGACATGGAAATGATAGCAAGAGGGAGGAGAGGATGGTGGGATAGGAGGGTCAATTGATACATAAAAAGGTTTCACTCCCCTACAGGGACATGTGCATCTGTGTGCAGGCACATGAAATGAAAACACACCCTGTCTCATCAACACACACACACACACACACACACACTGTACAGGATGTCCCCATCTGGCTGAAGGGTCAAAGTCTTGCCAAAGAGCAGCATTCAACAGCAGGCCTTTGATTGCTGCAAAAAGGTAGATTAGCCATGATTAGTCTAATTTTGTCTGAAACAGTGTGCTTTTTCTTCCAAATCTTGCACAGTGCTTGCATATAGGGCT
This sequence comes from Anablepsoides cearensis, assembly GCA_032275365.1. NCBI lineage: Eukaryota > Metazoa > Chordata > Actinopteri > Cyprinodontiformes > Rivulidae > Anablepsoides > Anablepsoides cearensis. The sequence goes on from JAUBOC010000050.1 coordinate 1,909,723, forward strand.
GTCCAGACAGATTAAATTAGATCAGGCACTCTTGGCGAACAAAACATGTCCTCTCTCCAGGTAATTTCTTTCACACACAAATCTAGCGACTGAACAAATGCCATTTTGTTGGCAACTACGTAACATCTGTTTGTGAACACCTGCTAACAGGCCAGCTGTTAATTTGTACAAATGTGCTTGTGTTAAAAAGAAAAAAAAAAGAGTTGAAAGAGTATTAATTTCATTAAGGTAGAGTTAAATGATATCCATTTTATTGACAAAATACGGACACTGATTTAAACCTTTTTTAAAAGGAGTCTGGGACAATTCGTTCCCACAAACTTAACCTACCATTTCCTGCACAATACACATACATTTTCTCAGCAACATACATAGTGATGAGTTAACACAAGGATTATGTTTCAAAAAAAGAGAGAGCAAGAACAGGTTTGAACACAGGTTCAGGGAAAAACAAGGTCAAGTCTAAAAACGGTGAGGCCCAGTGAAAGAGCAATAACTGGTTGAAACAAAAACTCTAAAACGTGATCCTGCATTCCTTACATGGGGTGAAGGGAAGGAAAAAGATGCAAAAAAAAAAAAAAGAGTGGAAGGGGAGTGGGGGTGGGGGAAGGGAGACAGAGGGGGAGGAGGGTGACAAGGGAGAAAGTTTAACTTGGCGCCAGACAGCATTTCAAGAGCCGGCAGCCAACCACAGACACACACACACACACACACCAAATATCGACACTGCAAGTGGCACAGAAGTCCTTTTGGTGACTTCCCATCATCCAAAATTAGATTAGATATTTGCCCTCCACCCCTTCTCCCCACGTCCAACACAGAGGCAGATTCCCAGATAAAAATAGCTAGAGGAACTATTCAAACACTGCTGCCTTTCTGTAGGGAGTGTCTGCTGACTGCAATGGACTTAAGGGGTTACAGCGGGGTTAGGAGCGCCACTCACCACCTCCACCCTAAATCAGACAGTCTGGGACAAGGGGACAGGCCAGTTTCTATAGCAGTTCGGGTGCAGGTTGGAAAAGAAATACAAAAGTTCTCCTGTTTTTATTTTACAATAAATTTGTAGTATAAAAAAAAATCTTGTCCTGTTTGTTCTGATCCTGTACATCAGGAGCCAAGCTGTGCTGATCCCCTGCTATAAAGATGCCCTAAGCATGACCAGTATTATTAGAGTTAATCTAAGAAGATTAGGTGTATAGATTACAACACCACTCAAGCCATGCCCTACCATTGAAAAAACAGCAAACACTGGGTCCAGAACCATAACTACAAGATTACTAGAAAACCCCTAAGCGTATGTATCAGTGCAGAACCCAAACTGCTGGGGAAAAAAATAAGAATCATCCCTTTGAGGAGGTTATTTCAATTGTTTAAGAAAGGAAACCTAAAGGAAAATTTTCACGCCCTCCCACCCTACTGCATCATCATCTTGAAAATTAAAACCCTCATCACCAAACAATCTTTCAACTAATTAGGGATGCACGATAGTTATCTGGCCGATAGTTATCGGGCCGATATCAGGAAATTATGACGTCATACTTATCGGGCC
>JAUBOC010000050.1:1929116-1939336 GCA_032275365.1 Anablepsoides cearensis
TTTTTGTCCCCCCAGCTCAGTCACCACCTCCGCGGAGCTGCTGAACAAAGTTAAAATAAAGAAAACGACGTTGCTTTATTAACTGCCTCAGGACACTACAAGATTTCTCAAACATGCATGAATGAGTCAAAGTAAGACTCTGGGCATGTTTTTGATGAAAGAATAACATTATAACATGATATAAAGCTCAAAAAAGATGATTTTATATGATATTGCCCCTTTAACTGATGTTAAATTGAATGTCTAAATGCTAGATTCTAAATTTAAATGTGGAGTTCTTAACATGAAAATGAAATAATAAATGTTGCAGCTTAAAAACTTAACAATAAAAAATTTTGGAGGGGAAGAATGCCTTTGGTGTGTGCCTTTTGTTGTGACATCATCCTTTTGCACCAAAAGCAAATGCTAACACTGCTTAAGATGGTATTTAAAGTTTAGATTAAAAATGTGTTCATTGACAGTAATATGGATGGCATCTGTGGTCCAGCAGTTTGAATACAGCTCAGACACTGACCACGACTGCAAGTTTGATGTCTCGTAGGGAAGCGTTACCTGCGTTGGAGTGTTAGTGATAGTTTTTTGTCGCGTGACGATGTCACAACATGCACCAGCGACTGTGTTCCATTCTGAAATACTTAAATGTAAACTTTGACATTTAACCACAACATTTAAGGTTTAATTTATATTAATTTAGGATTTAATATTTAGACATAACATTTAATTTTACCACTTGCATGGAGCTCCACGATGCCCAGTACAATTTGAGACGTGGATTTTTTTTTTAGATAATTTTTATCGACTCAACCTTGAAATGGGAACGAACTGAATTTTTGACAAATTGTTACAATAATGAGTAAAGGAACATTTTATAACTGTTAAATTGTTAAGTCATCTGTTATGCGCTTACACAACTCTGAGTTATTCCAAGTTTTAGATATTTTATGATTAGACGTTCAAAGGTCAGTCATTGTTAAAAAACTATTGCTCTGTAAAAAACTGGCATGAAACTAATTGGAGGGAAAAATAAATCAGTGCAAATGTTTTTTTTAAAGAAATGTCCAAGGACCTCCAGAAAACCAGTCAATATATATATTTCAGAAGACTTAAAAATAACTTGGAAGCTTTGCTTTTTGGAGGAGAAACAAAGGAAACAAGTTGTACTTTAAGATCTTTGCTCAGAACTGTCTGTATGCAAATGCTGAAGACCGGGCAGGCGATTGGCCTGATTTGCAAGATACAACAGAAGTTTGCATGTCAACAAGTCTTTGTCGCTTATCTTCCATGCTTGTGGCCACCAGGTTAAATCAAGCTTATCAGCACACAATGCAAACCTTTCACTCAAACAAACAGTCAGACATCAGGCCAGAGAAACACGTCTCCTGTGTTGGAAAAATCCCAGAGGCAGGCGCTCAGGAGGCATCCTAATGTTTGTTTACTTATTTATTATTTACTTTTTTTAACTGGGCAAATACCACAGAGATTGTAGATCTCTTTTGCAAGAAAGGCAACCTAACATGCATGTTTTAGGATTAGACTAATTAGTTGTCTGAACCTCCTCGACTGGCTCCTTTTGAAGAGGAGGAGCAGCAGCTCTATGTTGAGCTCTGATGATGGAGCTCCTCACCTTCTCTCTGAGTCTGAGTCCAGTCACAGAGGAAGTGCATTACAGTCACTTGTGTCGGGGATATTGTCTTTTGGTCTTTGTCCTCACCTCATGAGCACAGGTGAGGATAAGGAATATAAATGGACCATTGAATCGAGAGCACTTCTCTTTTTCTGCTTGAGAACCATGTCCTCGGTTTCAGAGGAAGCCACTCTCATCCCAGCTGCTTCACACTTGTCTGAGAATCCCTCCAGCACACTGAAGGTCATGTCCTGAAGACGACAGAACTACATCATCTGCAAAATGATGATCTTTTTAAAAATGTGCAAATCTAATTTCATTGTATTTGTGACAAAACAATAATGGTCTACACCAAACTGGGAGGAAAAATACTGAAGACTATCCGCCAGTATGATGCTTCAGACAAGAGGGTCAAGCAACAGAGAAAACGGTAAGTTAACGGTTGTTGCTTGGTAGCTTATAGTCGTCACAAACAATTCACAAGAAGGCTGGGCCTTGCAGTAAAAAAGAGGCCTTCAAAACCGGGTGGATTCACAATGTTTTGTTCAAGAACACCACAAACAGAACTAAAGAAAAGGATCAGATCAGTTTTGTTTTCTTTGAAGACTTGCAAGATGTTTTTTGGATACTTTCTTACTTTCTGAGGACTGAAAAAGGAGTTTGACCCAAGTTTAAAGTAGCTCCAATCTCTTTTGAGTCTTGTGCTAAAAGACTGTTATTTCCCTTTTCTTCCTTTTTTTTTACTTTCTTGCTCACCAGTTAGGCTTTAGCCAAGCCTTGTGATTGGATGTAAATCTCTCCAGACCCTGCAGGTTCCTCAGAAAGTGCACAAGGTGGAAACGTGGAATTGAGCTGTTGAAGGTAAACTACTGACATTAAACACATCTGTGATTACAGGACAAGTACAAATGGCACAGAGAAGCAAAAACCTGTTCTCACGTAAAAAAAAAAGTGAAAATAGAGGGAAAACTTATCCGTGCAAGTTTTTCATATTTTGTGACACCTGTGGGCAATTTATGAGGAGAAGTCTTTCAGTAAGTTACACAGATTTTCTATTTCAAAATTTCTACCAGGAGACAAACTGTCTCCTGGTTTACATTCAGTCTTCACCCTCATAGCTCCAAATGTGAACTTTTTTTTTTTTGCCTAATAAAGTCTTTTGGGATGAATAGAGTTTTCCACAAGTTTTTATCGTCAACAGTTGTTTTTAACCACAAAACACTGATGTATTTTCTACATGTTCACATTTTTTTGTAATTAATCTCAAATTGTATTACTTGTTTTGTTGATGAGTTTGTTGAAATGTTTTAAAAGTTGATTCGTTCTATAAAAACCAACCGTTAGAAAGCTAGGCCTAGTTGAAATGCGAGTCTTCCACACAGTTGTCTTTGGTGCACTTGCTCTCCCGCCGTCTCTCCCCTCCTCCCCAGCTGGTATTCACACATGAGTAATGGGATTACCACAGCGAGTGCTGGTGTGTGTGTGTGTGCTGTGGGACAGGACTAACAGACAGAGGAAAAAGTATAGGATTTTTAAAAAAATTGTTCATTGTTCGTAAAGTAAAATAAAATATGTACGATTAAAAGAGACATATCCGTTTAAATCCTTTTTTTACATTTAAATGATTCAGTTGGAGTCCATATAAAATGGAACTGCAATGCTTTTGTCTGAATTCCTCCTTATCATAACTCCACAAGCCCCTATTGCACTCCTTTTCTGAGGTGTGTCTCAGATCAACTCATTTTGATGCTGTCTCTTTAAATCAAACAAGGCACTTCGCACCTCCTCCAGCTTCCAGAGTGGCCCATTCTAGTTTGATAGACAGGTTTATGACTATATAGCTGCGCAGAAATGTTTTATTTAAAAATGAATTAAAGGTGTCAACAGAAGACTTGTCCAGCTTCACATGTTGGAGTCTGACCCAGAGCCAGAGGAGAATGAATAGAACAAAGTAGTAGTTGTTAAGTCCAGACCTTATTTGGAAGTTCCTTTGTGAATACTGTGATGTAATAGTTTAGAAATAAAACTGAATGGGTTAAGAAATATGACCAAACATTGACAATAAACTTGTACACAATCTCACAATATCCTGTCATTTGTTAACATTAGAAGTATTAGTTTTGGATGACTATCTGCTACTACCACAACTAATTTTAGCAGAACGACGTATCAAATTCACATATTTTAGTTGAATTTTAACCTTTTTTGTGCGGACAAAGGATGATTAGCTGTGTCAGCAATGGATAGAGTTTCACTGAAATCCACTCAGTGGTTCATGAGATGCTTTGCTAACAGACAGATCTGACTCCAATACTTCAAAGCAAAGTTTTAAACAGATCTCAAGTGATCAGTTTGTACTCATGCTGAGTATCAGTCTGAACTTCTGCCTCTCCAAATTTTAGCTTAGTATCTGTAAACCTGAGTTGAATCCTTTTTTGTGTTTACTAAGCTAACTTTGCAGTGGCCACCATTTTGAATCAAGTTAACTCTAAAAGTTTATCATTTATCCAGCCAATTATCACTTTCTTACAGTTTCATTAAAGTCTGTTACGAGATATTTTGCTAACAGACCAACAGACACAGGCAAAAACATTATCGCCTCATCTTTGCCTATGGCGACGGGCGACAGCTCTGACAGCTCCAGATTTGCACCAACTTACTTCTCAGATTCAGCGCCACTTGAAGAAAACCCTGTCGTGACTTACTATTTTCATCCAAAGAGGCCCTAGACGGAGAAAGCTCCCTCTCTTTCTGCTGGATTGCCATGGCAATGAGGGAGCTATTCAAGAACAAAAAAGCTCCTTTTTGCGGTTGGTAAAGTATGGAAAAAACAAGTGGCCGGTGCCCATGTGAGAGCAGGGTGGTGGGAGTTGGAAAGAGAGGGTAATGTGGGAGCGGGCGGAAGGCATGGAGAGAGTGTGTTACATTAAACCAACGTCTGGCACGCTGTCAACTCTCTGAAATATATATATATATATATATATATATATATATATACATACAGTACAATAAGGGAGAGGAGGAGGAAGATCTGTTAATTTAGCTCCAGAGACGTGACATTGATGGACGTGGCTGCAGGAACGGACAGAGGGAAAAGAGGAGAAGAATGTGACTCGTTCATATGTGAGGAGGAAGAAGCTGAGGGAGGAAGCAGCGGGGTGTTAAAGAAGGTGCAGGTGTCAGGCTGGAAAGGAGACAGAGGTATGCCTGGCTGTGTGACAGCAGCTATATTGAGCACAGCGTGTGTGTTGACACTGTCTCCTGTATCTCACCAAGGAACAAACTCTTCCTATTGGCACAGCACAGAGCTTCCTCTTCCCCTCGTTGCTCCTCTGCGAGCAAAGTGCAACCTCTCCTGTTTCCCCTCCATTTTTCTCCCTCATTGTTGTCTCGCCCTGGATCTGCATGTGTTCTTAACATAAGAAACATCTTGTCCCAAAACCACGCAGGAAAAACTAGCCCATGCATTTATCACTTCCAGGCTGGTTTGTAATTCTTTATTATCTGGATGTCAAAAAAAAAAAAAAACTCTTTAAAAACGTCTTCAGTTGATCCAAAATTCTGCTGCCAGAGTTCTGATGAGAATTACAAGGCGAGATCATATTTTCTCCAGTTTTAGCTTCTTTCCACTGGCTCCCTGTCAAACTCAGAATAGAATAAAATCTAACTTCTAACATCCAAAGCTCTCAACAACCAAGCTCCATTTTATATTAAAGATCTTATTATTCCACATTGCTCTCAAACTGCAGGTTTACTTGTGGTTCCTAGAGTTTCTAAAAGTAAAATAGGAGGCACAGCTTTTAATTCTTAGGCTCCTTTGACTAACTGACCGTCTGTCTACTGTAAGACTAGACTTAAGTCTTTCACTTTTGATAACTCCTACAGTTAAAGTTGGCTTAAATCTTTTGAAGTATCCCTTAGTTATGCTGTTATAGACTGCTGGAGGACTGTTTTCCTCACTCTGCTGCTGTCTTTAGTCACTCTACTGAAGGATCATTTGTACATTTACTTTAAACAGTTAGAGAATCAACAAGTTTCTATTTGGCTGAAACCCTGGTCACATGACAGAATAGGATTCTGACATAGGAAAGGGTGCACTGTAGGTAGGCTTTGACTAATCCTTATAAAAACTTGTAGCTCAAAGCTATTTTGGTGAGACTCCGAGCCACAGTGGTCCACAGTGGTGTGACGTGATAAACCTTACATGTCTACAAATACAAATTCAAGTCTGAGAACTAAACCAGTTTCCTGTTCATAATTTGGGCTTTCAGTAGAACATGTTTCCAACAACTGCTGACCACTGACATGATTGCGGACATTGGTGCGAGAAACTTGGCAGGGCATTTGGTCGGTCAGTCTCCATGTTTGTATTTGTAACATGTGTTTGTCTGTATCTCCTTCCTGTCCTCTCTGATCCTAGTTAGTCAAAGCAGATGACGGCTCATTCTGAACTTGCTTCTGCTGGAGGTTTATTCCTGTTAAAATGGAGTCATTCCTTCCCACTGTCACCAGTCTGCTGCTCAGGATGTGTGATTGTGACTGAGCGAAGATTCGACACAATCTGCTGACGTCCTTAAATAAATTTCACCACTTGGCATTTTGTGATGTGTGTGAATGGTTTATACGGTGCCCTGAGATGACTTGTGTTGTGAGTTGCTGCTATACAGCTAAACTGAACTGAAATCTGTCTCAGTATTCTCTGTTTCCACTCGCTGCACACATTATACGTTCTTCCTCTTTTTGTGTCCGTTGAATTCAGTTATGGTTTATTTGCATGAATGGGAGGCTAATTGTCAAAGCGCCAATTAAATCCTCAGCGGTGGAAGGACCTTTGCCAAGGTTTATTTTCAGACTAAGCTGAGTAACAAAAATTAGTTAAAAAAAAAAACATAAAAAGAAACATTCAGGAACCGATCAACAGGCAAGGATTTTAATTTATTTAAAACTGAACTCGTTTTTTTCATGGTTATAAACAGTTTGTCCTCATGACTCACTCATTTTTGCACCTTTTTTGTTTTTCTTTTAAAGAAGATTGCCATAAAAACAGTGTTTCTTCGTGTGTGTTTGGGTCTGTTTGCATCTATCTGAAAGTAATTGCTTGATGCATGTTTACAACTAGCTTTTGGAGTCAACCTGATTCAAAATGACTGTCATCTAATCAGTATGAGCAAGCACAAAGTTTTAGAGATATTAAGTTAAAACTTAGATTAATAGTAGCTGTGAGTTATTACCAAAACTTACTCCAACATACATTAAGTTTTGGTTTGTCTGTTTTCTTTTTTTATTAACAAAATGATTAGCTAAAATCTAGTTTTCTAGATCCGTTTCATCTTTTCTGCTCTGCAATGACGAAAAAAATGCAGTTTTCAAAGCAAAAAGATCTGCTGCCTTAAAGCTATGTTTACAATAATATATTGTATGTACTGTATGCACATTATAATGTGGATATACAAAATGAACAGGACTCTGCACATATTTAGAAATCATTTCTAAATGCTGAGGAAGTTATCTAGTTGTGATACTGGACATAAAGCTTAATGTAGAGGTTAAATATTTGGAGTTCCTTAAAAAGGTTATTTTGTTTTTAGATCATAAGATTTCAGTTTTGCTGTCTTAGTGTGATAACATTAACTTTTGTCTCTAGGAGGGGGAGAACAACATCGCAGTGAAAAACGAACGAAGGATAAATAAGAACAAAGGAGTTTATTATGTTCCTCACCTGCGTGTGTTATTCTTTTTGCTTTTTCCATTCATCAGTCTGAGTCACAGCAAGTTCAGACTCAGATCGAGTTACTGGAACACCTCCTGCTTTATGTTTGTGCTCGTGTGTGCACGTGTGTGATTTACGCATGTACAGTGTTTGTGAAGGAGGTCTGGGTCAGATCCAGTAACATGTTCTGCCCTGTCCCCCCCCCCCCCCCTCCCCTCCTCCCACCCGTTTCAGTCTCAATTTGTCATCCTCACACCGGGCTAATTTAGGGTCACTCGTATTGAATCACCTGATAGAACTCGGAAAGTACCCCCTACTCGCTCATCCGGTATACACACACACACACACACACATGCTCATCACATTCAGAGAATAACCATGAGCTTACGACAGATGCCCATGCAGCCACAAAATCTGTTTCCTTCGTGCGCTCACATGTTTGGCTGCAGGGTGAGAGGCAGCAGCAGATGACTGGTAATCTTAAATGTGTGCACTCAGCTCCAAGTGTCATTTAGTGATGAATTTTAAGTTCAAACAAATAGCTTTTATTTATTTACTGGTGTTTAAGGAGGACATGGTACCCTCCTGGCAGTAGACTGAAGTCAAGAATTGCAGTAGAAAGGTTCACGTTGGTGATAAATGGTGGGATGACTTTGGTTTGATCAACTTTTCTTTACAGTTTTGTCATCACAGATGTTTGGAGATAAATTTATTCGAATATAAAATAAACAAGTAACGCGTCAGATTCATTCATAGTGATCTCATTATTTTTCAATATATGATATTAGCATAAAACTCTAAGGGTGTCAAACTCAGTTACACAAAACATAAACATGGTCCAATCTAAGGACCAGTTTCTGTCAAAATGTATTGAAAAAATGTTATATAACTAATTATTCTGATAATAATACAAATACATTTTTATAATTACATTTTATATGGAATTTGAAGGGTGGTAGTAACATAGGTAGTAGTTTTAACATAACCTAACAGATAAATAAAGAAGATTAAATTAGGAAAGATACATCATTAGCATTCATTTCTTGTGCCTTATTTACCAGAGGTATATAAAGTACTTCATGAAATAACTAAGTAGGTAAAAAAAATACCTTAACAGAAAAGGTCTTTGATAAAAAATATTTCATTGATAAGATAAGTACTTGAGTAAAAGTCATAAAACTGGTCACAATATTCGAGAAAATAAAAGTAAAAATAGAAGTAATTTTACACACTGTAAGAAATGAAGAGTTGAATTTCCTTAACCAAGTTATGTTAACTATAGTTCAACTAAGTGAATTGAGCAATTTATTAATAATTATAAAATAATAATTTACACGTTTTCACATTTATATAAATACACTGTTCCCAGTTAGAAACAGCCAAATAAAAGACATGAGGGTTGGCTTGCCAGTGTCAATCAGGTTTGTGTGCTCGCTGCTCCCTCCCTCCCCCTGCACAGCTCAAACCCTTGTTCAAGCTCAACATTGCTGCTGCTGCACCTGTGCTAATGGAGAAAAAAACAACCTAACGTTATAGGAAAACTGCCAATTTCTGATCATTCTGAATGTGCTATAGCTTTTTATCTTCCATCATCTGTGGCACCCGTCACTTACAGCTTGTGCGTTCAAAGGTGTGTCCACATTTTTTTTTTGTTTGGTTTTTTTTCAGAACCCTTTGGGGCCAGATAAAATAATAACGAGGGCCAGATTTGGCCCGCAGGCCTTGGTTTTGACACGTGATATAACTGCTCAGCTTTACTGTCCACTGCAGGTAATAAATACTCCATACAAACCCCACTTTTAACAATAATATAAAACAATAAAAAAAACTGAATCAATCCAATAAATAAATCTTCAGGCTGTGCTCCTAACACAGTTTGAGCGGCGGCTTCAGCTTGTAAACACTCCCACTATCCTCCGTTTCATTCAGAGAACAATCCTGTAAAATCTGTCTCCTTCCTTGGCCGGTACCTTCAACCCCCCCACCCCCACCCCCCCCTTTTCCTTCACCATCAGCTGGGCATGGAGACAGCAGGCCTGTAGGTGGTTCAGCTATGTGTCATGCATTACATGCCAGTGCAGGGGAGGAGGACTGACACAGAGCATGTGTTACACTTGCTCAGTTTGATGTGCTCTGCCCTCACACAGGCACCGCTGTGGGTGGCATAGCTATGTGTCATAATCACCATCATTCTTTGCTTTGTCGGATTTCTCCACATCCATGCGCCCGTGTGTGTGTGTGTGTGTGTGTGATTGTTTTTGTGATGCTATACCGTACGTCCTTTTGTGGAGGCGCCATGCAGTGGGCTCATTCACAGTGTGGGAGCTGCTGTTACACAGTGGCATTGATTCATTTTTTTTTTCCCTGACCGGTGTGTGCCATTATGACGGCTCATGTTTTACATCATGACGGTCCTCAACGGAGTATTTACAGGCGGGACCTGTGCAGTGTTTACAGAAAAAACAGCATCTTGTAGAGATTAATACAACTTTTAACTCTCTTTCTTTAAAGGGTGTAGACAGAGGATGAATAGTAATCACTACAGAAAGACAGTTTTAGGGTCAAAATTCAGCTTTTTTATGTTACCAGAGCTCTTACAAGCTGTATTAACTGTTACACCCCCCCCGTGCACATTGCCCACATTGTTTGGTATAATTAGCCTCACGTTATTGACTCCTCTTTCTTCGTGGCTAGCTGGTTGTGGACAAGGCGTATCAATTAACTCAGAGACTCAGGTGTATCAAGTACTCATGCGTAGCAGTATTCAGTGACTCGGTTGGACTCAAAGAAAGCCTGATCTTGACTTACTCCAGTGTTTGCGAAAACACGTCGGACCGTCGGACATTACCGACGTAAATTACAATTGTCCGGCGAAAAACTTGAAAT
>JAUBOC010000050.1:1943182-1955857 GCA_032275365.1 Anablepsoides cearensis
CCAGAAAGGTCCCCGGTCCCCCCCGGATTTGAACCGGCAACCTTCTTGCTGAGAGGCATCAGCTCTACCAACTGAGCGTGTATATATATATATATATATATATATATATATATATATATGTATAGATCTGTTAAAAAAAATCAAACATTGTGTAAATTTGTGATCATTGAAAACCACATGAAAAAATGACCAAATCTTCTCTGTCAAAGAGCTTACTTTTCACTGTTTACACTTGTTTTGAGCTTCTGATTTACCCACGTCTTGCCAGTCAGGTGACCAGTATAAGATTTATTGTAAAGAGACATTGTCACAACAAAGAAATAATCTACCAAACACAAATTTTGTTTGGAAGTTTGGAACTTGCATCATTTATAACCTTTTCACAAAACCCCACTCTTTAATGAAGAAAGCTTTAGATTGAGAATGATGACAATGTTGGGGAGATATATATATACTGTATATAGTTTAAAAACTTAAAATGTTTTATGTTTTCGATCAGCAGGAAAAACAAAACATTAACTGTAAACGTCACATTATCTCCAGAAAGTTTTTGTGTTGTGGAGAAACGGCTGCTGCTGCCCCAGCCGGGCCTGAAAACTTTCCTGTATTCTGTTACGTTAATAACGCCGCCTGCAAAGTCATTCCCCGTGACTTTTTCAAACCAGACTGCTGCAGGTAACCGGAGAGCAGCAGATCTCGTTAGGTGAGGAGTCGATTACCGCAGCAGTCGTTTCACTGGGCCTGGAAGAAGCCCACTGAAGGTGAAACTGGCTTCAAATAAGGCTCCACTGTGTCAGTGGCAGCAGCGACAGAAAGCCAGCTGTCGGTTGGAGCAGGAACGCTGCCAGCCTGAGAGGGCTTCTTGTTCGGCTACCCTGCTGAGGACAAGTGTGAGTTGTAGATCAACGGGCTGAGGGCATTACAGGAGAACAATGGCCTCACTTTTTCACAGCCCTTCGAACGATTCTTCATGGTTTAGAGGTTAGATTTAATGTTTCAGGCCAGTAAGTGTCACAACAGACATGCAATGATACACAAGTGTGTCTGTGTGTGTTATGGGTGCCAGCAGAGGCAGTGCCAGGGTTGAAGTGGCACTAAACAGATCTGGTTTCCCTCCATGAGCAGTCGTGTATGTGTGTGTGTGTGTGTGTGTGGCGTGTAGGTGACAGTGTTTTGTGTGTCAGACAGGCTGCTGCCTCTTTCAACTCCTACCTGCAACCAAAAACACACAATAAAAAAGGTCTGAGCTGTTAGAAACTCCATCTGCTGTGAGCTTTAAAGTAGCTGAAAAATGGGGTTATTTTCTCTTGTTTTTCTGCTGATAATTTCTATGTTTTCACCTTCAACACGTGCACTTTTCATGGTTAACAGTGATAAAAATTACATTGACTATATTATGATACCATATTATATTTGACTCTTTTAGATCAGATAAATTATGCTTAAAGTGACAGTTCAGATCTTTCCACGTTGGGTTGTGTGGAAATGTGATGAGCTCTTAATATCTTACCTGTTGTAAGATCTATAAACAACTTCTGTTTGGAGAATTTAATTTTAATCCTGAATGGATTGATGAGCTAACAGCTAGTCCAAGAACTAAACCATATAAAACCCTTGCTGTGTTTCCATCACTGTTTTTATTCACATTTTGAAGTATCACATTAGAAAAGATGGATGACCTTTAGACATATTCCTGTAAGGTGAAGAGAATTGCATTTCTTTTTCTACGTTTTCAGACAGCATGTACATCGCCAATACTAGTTGATATGACAGAATAATTAGAACTTGCCTGGTAACTTCTGTCCATTGTCCAACGTCTGACGTAATTACACTTTGTATAGCCTGGTTAATTCACTACAAGGCAATAAATGGACACATGTCTGATTTGCACTTCTTTTTTTTCTTCCTTTTTTCACATTAAAATTGGATGGAAACATGGCTAGTGATGGTTTATAAAGGATTGGAAAAGTGTTCTGATGAACCACTACAATTTTGACAATAAAGCTGTTTGAAAAACACGCAGTGTAATGTGTACCTGGACTATAAGCTCCTCAGAAATACAGCAGGCAAGATACTTTTGTTCTCAGTATCTTTGATGAAACTTGCAGAAAGTAACTTTGTATGTACGACATTTTGAGTCAATCCAATACAAGATGGCTGTGACAACCAGCTGAGCTTAAAAGACCAGCAAAAACTATAACTCAGTCAATTTCAGACACCGAGCTAAAGTTTGATGTTGTCAAGAATGACATTTAGTAATAACGCATGAAACTGAGCATAATGTTGTCAAGGTGAGACAAAAATGACTACAACTTCATGTTTTTGCCAACATACCTTCACTAAACACTTGTTGCTGTTTGAATTAGCTAAGCAAGCTTAACTAACGCAGATGCAGGTTTACCATTTCATGGTTTCCTAAAGGTTGTCTGTTTGACAGAGTCAGACCTTTACAGGCTCAAAGTATAGCAGTAGCTCTCATGTGTATATTTAAAGTATTGTATTCACACAAATCAGTTTGGGATTCTGGTGGTTGTCGAGACCACAGAGAATTTGCATGCTGTTTGTTGAATAAGCCTGCTTTACACAGAACCCCACTTTAAAAGATCGGAATTATCCCTTTAATGTGAAAACAAGGCAAGTTTAAAAGTTGATCAAAACTCAGCTTATTTTTTTGCATTTATTGCCTTATTTTTAAAACTATCAGTAAGTTTTTTTTAAATCAATTAATTTTCAGAAAGGTTGTCTCTATAGGGTTTGAACTATCATTAATGAGTCATCATCTTTCTGTTAATAGTTATAAAATCTGTGAGAGAAGTTGTTTCAGGAAAACATGGAGCAAATTTGTAACTCAAAATGAAGAATTTTAGAAAGCTGCACTATTTACCAAATGGCAACACTTAGTCTGAGTGATGAGCAACGAGAAAAAAAGAAAAAAGAAAATAAAATCTGGAGATATCAACATGGTTTTCAGATTTTTTTCCCCCAAGATGTTGAAATCTTGCAAAAGAGCAAATATTACAAAGCGATGCGACGACACAGCAACGCAGATCTATCCGAGTCACCCTGGTGATAGGATCACATGCTCTCCTCTGCTGTCCGTGACTCAACTCAGAGGTGGGTGTCTGAAAGCTGTCACACTTACACACTCCAGCATCCTACCTAATCATCCACCTACTGTGCCACACAGCGGGGGGGAGCAGGAGGCAGACTGAAGGAGAGGCAGTTAACGAGAGAGGGAGAACGATGACCTGGAGGAGGAGGAGGAGGAGGAGGAGGAGGAAGAAACAACAAAACAGTTCTACGAGGAGATAAACTTCTGCACGAGGAAAGGTAGAGGATTTGATCAAATGTTAAGGATGCTGTTTGTCAGTTAGCAGATGTCCCCATTACTCATCTGAGTGAATTTAAATGGAGGGAGAGAGGGAGATGAAGTGACTCCATTACTCCTCCACACCTCCGAGTGCGCAGGGTGAGAACTTGTTTTCTCAGTGTGGAGACACAGGATGAGACACCAGAGCCCTCGACTTCACGAGCGTCAACACCACAAACTCAAGTCCTCCTTTCTGTTTTTGTTGTTAGTTTCATTTAAAGTGGACACAGACGTCAGCAGTCAGGTGGTTGACCTGAAGAGTCTGCTGTAAAGCATGAAGAAGAGGCACATTGCTGCTCTGTGGAAGGTGGAGCTGTTGATTAAGCTGCTTGATTCAGCTATTTGTAGTTGAGATAAACTACAGTTTGACCACTCAAAAGAACAGCTGATCTTCAAAAAGAAGAAAGGATTAAACCTACTTTTTTTGGTTTAAGAAGCAAATACCAAACCATCAAGGCCAGAAAATGCAAATTGTCCCCTTGCTTCTTAAACCAAACAATCCTGAGCAAAAAAAAAAAAACTACAGCCAATAAATAACTGAGCTGTCCTCAGTGCAGCTGCACACCAGAAGATCATCTGTATCAAAATCCAGCACCAGATGTTTGTCAGTGATTTTCTACATTAGGCTGACACATTCAGCAAAGATGTTTTTTTTTCTTTTTGTATTGAGGAAGTTTTTAATAGAACTATTTTTTTACCATTGAATTTAAAAAAAGAATCCACTGAATCTCTAACTTTAACTGAAACCTGATTTGTTCCAGAAACATTTTACTGGTAGAAAAAGAAAAAAGAACAGATTCAGTAAAATTAAGTTAAATTAAGAACCTGAAAAATTGGGAGGAAACATCTGGCCGTCTGTAAACTGGAGCCAAATGTTAAGAAAAGACATCTTCTACAAGAGAACGATGATCCTAAAAACAAGATAACAAGAACTCAAAATCATCTGACCTAAAGCTCATCAGGTAATAATCAATAGGAGTCTCTAAAAGAGAATGCTAAACAACCTGAGACTTTTGACAAACAAGAGCTATTTTGCTGAAAGAATGAGCAGATTATGAAGGAAAAACTAAGAAACTGTTTGAATTTTCAGCCTTTTTTCATTGACTGTTGAATTAAAACCGTAAAATATATAACATACAAGGCTCCAGAGGACAAAAAAAATAATAATCAAAAGTCAAGGACATTATTAGTGCTGCATATGTTTAACACCTTAAAATATTTCAACAAATCCTTTATTTTTATATGCAAATTTTACAAACACCTAAGTTTATTATTAGGCTATGATTGTGGTTTATAGATATTGTCTGTTCAAAATAAACAGCATATCTATGATGTCCTTAACTGGATAAATCAGCATGCTGATTATATTGAGTTTTTATAGTTATGAAAACAAATGATGTTAAAAATAGATTAAAGAACGGCAGATAATTAAAAGCTATTTAAAGTAGAGAATAAGAGGTAATACGGTTTATAGCTTCTGATGGTGGCTGGTCAGAGATAATCTTATAGAGCTCACAGAGGTGCATGTGAGCTCTGCAGAGCAGAGATTAAAAGTCTGACAGCTCCCTCTTCTGGTGAATAAGAGAGCTTCATCTCAGTCAGAGTGCTGCACGGTTCCTGTTTCGCTGATGAGGTTTCTTCAAACCAAGTGAAACCTGTGGTTCAAAGATGAAAACAAGACTTTCAAATTTCAAGCTCAACAGCTCAAATAAAAACGAGACGCGAAGAAGACGAGGAGGAGAAAAAAAGGAGGAAGGGGGAGTTGAATTGTCTGTACAGTTTTTGTCTCCTGTTTTATTTGGATGAATGAAACACTTTCAGTTACAAAAATGACTTAAAATGAACAACACTGTACAATGAACAAGCAGTTATTTTTCTTTCCTTTTTTTCATTTTTGGTTTTCAAGATAAATACACTAAAAGTCTAAGTTGCTACCACAGGAGGGGGGTGCAGACAGAAAGGGGGATGGGGATGTGGGCCGGGAGATGGGAGACACAAAGGGAGGGGTGATGTGAACCACACACACCAACACACACACAAACTCACAAACCCACAAAATAAGGAAACTGGGAGGAGATTCATGTTCTGGGAAGTTGGCAAACAGAACAGTTGAGAGCATGGCTCAGTGTTAGAAAAACAAACAAATACACACACTCACACACACACACACAGGTGTAACAAACTGTATTCCTCCAGTCAAGCATCCAGTTCCAGAGAAAATCTCAAACTTCCCCTCATAAACGCTTCACACACACTCTCACACACAAACCGGCACAGACGAACACTGAAGGGTAAAAACTCAGACAGGTCAACGTTGGGATAAAACATTAGGGTGAACTGAATAGAATAAAAAATAAAACCTGAAATAAAGGGAGGGAATTGAAGCAGAACTCCGGCAGCACAAGCAGAAAAAGACACAAACTTAAGAAGGATCTGAACAGCTACAAAGATACCAAGAGAAACTTCATTATCATCGTCATCATCATCGTGATCATAATCATGAGAAGCTTAGGATTACTTTTTTTTTCTTCCAATGACAAATACTTAAAAATATACATTTCATCATCATCATCTTAATTATTATCATCATTATTATTATTATTATATCCCTTTGGATAGCTGAGGTTAATGCTTCAAAAAAGTGGCTCACTAGGTGACAAAGGAGGGCAGACAGGGAGATGCAGTGGAGGCTTGTTGCTGAAAAGAGGATCAAGTTTGAGCTCTTTGGTTTTATTCTTTAACATCTGACTTTGCTTTGCTGTGTTGCTGGAGAACCTTTGGACTAAAGCTGTATTGTAGGAAAGAGAAAGAAGAAAGAGAGAGAGAGAGAGAGAGAGAGAGAGAGAGGTGTAGGAGAGGAAGAGCGTGGACGTGTGGATGAGAGTGGGTGGAGGAAGATGCAGCAGCTTTTGTTGAGTTTGCTCTCTTTGCCTCTCACTTTTTATAGGAAAAAAGAAAAACGTTTGATATGTCTTCTTTTTTGGGGGTCTTTGAACACAGGTTCTTCCCTTGATTTCCTCGATTTCATTTTGAAAAAATAAATTGTTTAAGGAATTTGCAACAAATGAAGAAGTAGAACTAATGATGCCGTGACACCCAGGTTTAGCTTAGCTTAGCATAATGTTTGGAAACAGGCGGAGGAGTTAGCATTGCTCTGCCCGAATGAGGTGGAAATTATGAATCACTGCTGATTCAAGGCGTTTTGTTCGGTTCAAACATGCGTTATCACTGATTTTAAAGTCTGTCCTGAAGAAATGCACTTTTACACAATCCAAGTTTAGCTTCACCTGCTTCACCGAGCTCGGTTTATCTCACAACTTTGTGTCGTTTCGGTTGGCTTTCGCTGTCCGCTGGTATTACTTTAATCTGAGGGTGAATCAAGAAAGAGCTGAAAGCAGAGGTTTCAGTCACCGGTGAAAGGAGCTCGGCAGCTTTGGTGTGAAAAATGTGACTGCAAAGTCAGGTTTCTGCTGCAAATCAAATGAAACTATGGCGTAAAACCTATTTATCATCCTTTCACGCTGTGTTACGCTCATAAACTCTAAATGAAGACACCGCGACATGCTCATTTAGGTAAACTTTTCCTAACTTGAACAATCTGAACTAAAATGTTAAGATTTTTGCAATAATTTTTTTAAGCAGAATTATCCCTTTAAAGCTGATTACAGGGTTGCTGCTGTAAACAGGATCAATCTATTGCATAAATAATGAGGTGGCAGATGAAGAATATCAGGACTTTGGGAAGTGAGCACATGGTGTAGGAACCCAGAGCGGGGCATTGACTTTGGTATCATTCACTTTAGGGGGTATCCCCACCACAGAGTCCTGCACTTTGCACACAGTCCCTAAAAGCCTGAGGTTCACTGCAGAATCCTGCTATGCCTCCACGTTTTACTCAAGAGAGACAAAAAGAGCAAAGCGCTTAAACGCGCTTTAGGTGAGAATTCTGTTTTGCACACCTCTCCCTCCAGTCATTCTCCACACACACACACGCACACACATAACCATCTGAACGTGTCACCTAGTAACCTCAGGGTCAGCTGCTCCCCGGTTACCTGCCCCGTGGCGCTCCCTGATACAAGTGGACGTCAACTGGTCAAAATGCCCACGAGAACGGGCAGCTTTGGTGATAAATCTGCTCTAAGGCGTAAACCTGGAAGTTTTTTTTTTAAAGCTGAAAAACAAGATCCAGATTTGATCTTTGATCTGTGCCAAAGAGTAGCTTGAAGCCCAGAGTCCATGTTTGGGTTAGAGAGGCAGTAAGGGGTCAGATGTGAGGAGAGGGCTGGGTTTAAAGCTCAACACAGAAGGCGGGGTGTGTTTCAGGGGAGGTGGGGGGGATGATGTGTGTGTAGGTGTGTGTGTAGCCTGGAGAAGAAAGCAAAGGTCCTTTGTGTGACCTTACATGAGCCTATTAAAGTAAAATCTGTTTATCTGTTAGTCTCAAACATCTGTTTTCAGCCTGGAGCAAACACACCCTCCACACGTACCCACCCCAACACCCTGATCCCCCACATGAACCCCCCCCCACGTTTTAAAGCATTCATCTATTTGGTTTATCATCAAAGAATATGAGGTATATGATGAACTATCTCTCTTTTACATCCTACAGTGGATGAAGAAATCATTCAAAAAATCAACACACAGCAAAGTGGAACCAAAAGGAGACAGAAACGTAAAAAGGAGCAGAGACAAAACAAGAAAATGGTTTTTGGCTCCTTCTTCTGTCCCTGTCACGTAAAAACACTTTTGCCTTTGCCCCAGTCGACTCTCTTCTTTGTCTTTCTCGTGATTTTTGGTTTGTGTCGCTGTAAAGCTTTTGGTGTGTTCTCGCTTAGGAGAATAGAAAAAAGAACGGAAGCAGCACTGTGCCTCGAAGTATGCGCCGCGCTGTGACTCAGGCTTGAATCGCAGTCATGCTTTCTTATCTAAAACTGATCTTCACCCCAGTCTAATAACAAGAAAGCACAAAGGAAAGTGTACGAACAGAAAGCTGCCAGCTCAGAAATGTCTTTCCTGTAAAGTCCAGCGAATCATGAGGCGCTTGTCTTACACAGTGCCGCCAGTTTTGGAGCTTTGCTTCTTGGATATATTTTTTGGTAACATTTGGTTTAAAAAGTAAACTTCAGCGCAGGGGGCAAAAAGCAAAAAAAAAAAAAAAAAATCATTACAAATACATTAGAAAATATGAAAAAAAGCACCTCTAGAAATAAATTAACAAATAAATACAAAGACAAAAAAAAGAGATAAATCAACTCTACCCTGAATAAATAGTACAATCAAAAGTCTAAATCATGATCGATAAGGAGAAAATAAAAAGTCCAAAGAGAGATAGTTAAAATTTTTGGTCTAAAATCAAGTTATAATCATCAATGTTTTTAGGATTTTTTTTTTCTCAAAGTCTTTTTTTTTTTGTCGTTTTTTTTCTTCTTTTCAATACATTAGCGATAAGGAAGCAGTAGAACATAGATCTTTTTTCTACAAAATCTATAGAAGCACTAACAGATACATTCCATCTAAGAGTCAATGTGGAGGGAAAAGGTTTCACCTTTGACCCCACATCTAAAGCTTGAAAACGATTCTCTTGTGTCGACTGTTTTTTTTTTCCTGAAGTGGATCGAAACGAATATTCTTTGGATACAACGCCGACGTCACTGAGGCCATTTTTGTTTTTCTTTATCTTCGCTGTGAGGGTATTTTTAAAGCGTCATTTTTAGTCTTTGGGTTTTTTAAAATTACAAGACATCACTGCAGACCCGACTTGTTTTTAAGTCTCTAACACTTACATACAGAAAACGCACAGTCGCACCTAAGACAAATCAAGCCATTTCTTCGCCCTCCCCTCCCCCCAGGGTTGAGAGAGCAGCTCTGTTTGGTTTGCTTCGGTATTTGGTTTGACGATTTCAAGATTTTGCGGTTCAAACGTGTTTTTTTTTCTATTTGGCTTTTGTGTTTTTCCTTTTTAAAAAAAACATGTTTCCTGCCAAAACAGTCAGTTTCTTTATCTAATAAAAATCTGGAAGCTAAATTTTCACAGTATTTTTTTTCTCTCCCCCCCTCCCCCCAACCACCTGATAATAAAAATCTCTAGCACAACTACGAAAAAAATAAGGAGCTCTTGTAGTAATAAGTAAGCGAGTACGTTATTCCAAATAAGTAATAATAAGCACTAAAAGTACAGTACGTAAAACGGCATCAAGAGACACAGCAGAGATAAAACAATCAGAACCGATCAACGAAATCAAATCAAAGGTTTCTTTTTGTTTTTTTTAAATAAGGATTTCAGTTCAGTGAGGTCATTTGCGTTTATCTCCATCCAGGACCAGAGAGCTGAGCTGGAGAGAGGGAGGTAGAGGAGGGGAGGAACAGTCTGTCCTTCGTCTGCGTCTTCGTCCCTCTGTCCACAGTTTCAGCCCTAAAGCTAAGAGACGGACAGGCAGACGTCGTCCAATCCTTCAGCACTTTGTCCTCCTCCCCTCCTCCCTCCAGCCACATTTGGTTTGGGTTATTTTTGGTTTGCTTCTTGTCATTCCTTGGTTTGTTTGGTTTTTTTTTGGTATGGGTTTGTTTTTGGTATCCTCTTAAAAAAAAAAGTGTGACACCTGCTCCCTTCACCCCGTCTTTGTTGTGGGGGGTGAAACATCGGTTCCCCCGTGCATTTTTAGACAGAGCGGGTGAAAGGGAATTTCACCAAGAAGGGGTGAAGTGGGGGCTTTGCAGTGGTAAGATCCTGTTCTCAGCCCCCACCGTACCTCTGCTCCCACCACCACCACCAGTCAGTCTTTATTGTGTTTATGTCTCGGCTCAGGCTCGAGAAGAAGAGCCCCGCCTTGATAATGCTTTGGTATCTATTTGAGGATTAATGGCAGTGCGAGGTGGAAAATGGCAGTGAGATGTGAGCGATGGGCTGATGATGGAGAAACAGACAAATGTCAGTAAACGCACGGAGACAAACAAGGTGTGGGGGGCCGTCTGCGCTGATTGACAAGGCAGGAATCGGAGCCAGCTGTGACTAAACTTGGCTTTATTGACTCATTTAGCCCTCGGGCCTCGAGGGTTTATTTCTTTCGATCAACAATCAGCCCCATTTCATACTTTGGAAAACGGGTCTCCACTCTGCTAACAAACATCATTCTCAGTGTGTGAAGTTTCCAGGGCGTGTTCATTTAGCCACAGAGCCTCTGGGTAATAATCTTTAAAAGTGGAGCGCGGATAGAAGTGAGCAAAAATGTTTACGTCGTAATGAATTCATTCACGCCCTGAAATCAACACGAAGCGTGCCAACTCGATCTGCAAACTATCGGCACTTGGTGAGGACCGAGATGAGCATCGACCACATTCGTCATCTGTGTTCCTGAAGGGGCGTCATGTCACAAAAACACGATGATGATGATGATGGTACAAATGAAGACAAATGAGGACAAGGATGATGACAGTGATAGCGAAGCTAAAACTACAATCGAGCACAACAATAAATAGGAGCTGAATTGTAAAAGGAAACTAATAAATAATAGGAAAACACATCTCAAACTACACTTTTGTCAAGAAATAACAGGATTTTCTGACCCAAGAGGAGAAATGTGTGCTATTCTATGCTCTCATAACCAGAGGTAGGTAAAGAGACAGCAGTTCTAGCAAACATTCATGACAAAAATGTAACAATATTTAAAAAAAAAAACGATTGTACAAAAATATCAGAGACACATGAGCTGAGACACATGGGATGAGTCGATGACAGGATGGGCTGGTTCTTCATGTTTGTGTGTAAATGTGTGTGTGTGTGTGTGTGTTGCAGTAGAGTCCTGGTCCTGGATAGCTTCAGTATTTACACGTCCTTTGAATAAAGCTTTTCTCTCCGTATTTTTGGTTTTTGGTATTTGTGATTTTGGTATGCTTGTCGTTTTTTTTTTGGTCTTTTTTTTTGTCATTGTGTATTCGTCCGCCGCCTCCTCCTCAGGTAAATTTTTGGTTTAAACGTATCCTCCCTGCTCTTCTTCTTTCAAACCCACAGCTTTGCAAAATAACATTATTTAAAAAAAAGAAAGAAAAAGCACGTAAGCATAGTCCTTCTCTTCTTCTTTTCCTTTTTTTTGTTTTGTCCACGACGCCATTCCCATGTCTTCTAGTAAAGTTATCTTTTGTCATTTTTGGTTTATGCATTTCGACATGCAGATCCGCCGTCTCTTCCAACTCTTTATTAAAAAGTCATTGGTTTGGTTTTTTGTTCCTTCAGAGAGAAAGAGTGGAGACGTGCCATGTCCATATCGCAGACAAAAATGTCCCACGATGTCTCTGTTTCATCTGTTTGGATAGATAAAGATTTTTGGTTTCAATCTTCCTCTTTCCTCCCTTCACTCTTCTTCTTTCCCTCCTTCTCTCCTCTTTCATTCTGTGTATTTTTGGCATCGAAAGACTGGGAGAAAAGAAGGGAGAGAGCCATTGCAGTAAAGCTAAAACTAAAACAACGGAAGAAGAGCGCGCGAGAGGGAAAGAGATAGCTTTGGTGTGAAAGGCGAGGTTCCTCCGTTCTCCTCCTTTCTGATTGGCCCCGGGTGTGGTCACTCGATCTTGGGCCCGGCCAGGGAGGACGGGCTGTGTGCCATTTCGCTGGAGGAGCAGGAAGAGGCGGGGCTGGAGCAGGGGGACGGGGAGCAGGGTGTGGGGCTGATGCTGCTGGCTGAGGGGAACGGGGAGGCCTGGGACACTTTGGCTACGGCGG
Source organism: Anablepsoides cearensis (assembly GCA_032275365.1). Taxonomy (NCBI): domain Eukaryota; kingdom Metazoa; phylum Chordata; class Actinopteri; order Cyprinodontiformes; family Rivulidae; genus Anablepsoides; species Anablepsoides cearensis. The sequence goes on from JAUBOC010000050.1 coordinate 1,955,272, forward strand.
CGCTGATCAGTCCAGCGCCGGGGTTCTGGCCCATGTGGAGGAGGGTGGGGTGGTTGAGGAAGAGGGAGGAGGGAAGGCCACCTCCTTGGCCCCCGGTGGCCCCCAGCATCACCTTGCTGCCGCCTTCAAGAGTGGAAAGAGGCAGCTGGCCACCACTGGCTGCTAGGGCTGAAATAAAAACAAAAAGGCCATTACTGCCACGTTATCAGAACAATCCAGCTTCAATATTCAGATCATTTTTTTCTTTTGTTCGATTTTCGGCACGCATCTCATTCTGTAATTTATATATCAAAACATTCAGCTCATTCAGGACATTCCAGCTATGACTTTTGGTATTTCATCAATTTATACATTGTGAAATCTTTAGCTTTTTCTGCCATTTTTTTCTCATTTTAAATGAATAGAGCTATCACCATCCTTAAAATCGTTTGAAAAGTTTATAAATCTTTACTATGTTTTTTGACATTTTAGACAAAGTGCAGCCCAATAGACCCCTAATGATGAGTACGATAAATGGACTTAGTGTTCCCTCGCCCGGACGCGGGTCACCGGGGCCCCACTCTGGAGCCAGGCCTGGAGTTGGGGC
>JAUBOC010000050.1:1985256-2001861 GCA_032275365.1 Anablepsoides cearensis
CCTCAAAATGAGTTGATCTGAGACTCACCTCAGAAAAGGGGTGAAAGAGGGGCTTGTGGAGTTACAATAAGGAGGAAAGCATTGCAATTCCACTTTATTTAGTCCATAACTGAAGGATTTAAATGTGAAAAGAAGGATTTAAAAGCATGATGTCTCTTTAAGTATTTTTCTTCATTTTATTTTTTGAAGATAGTTTTACTTTTACTTAGTTATAGTTTCAAGTACTTTATACACCTCAGTGTGTACATCTTCAGCACATTTTACATCATAAATGTTATACGCAGTACCTTTAAAATTCCCTTATAAAGCAGCATCTCATTTATAATGAAGTTTTAACTCTGCGCTGCAACAAAAGATTTAATACATAATACGTGATCAATATCTGTTGCTGAATAAAACATCCTGCTACTTCTTTACAGGCCGATTTGAAATGGAGATGCTATGCTAATACAAAAGGCTTCGGTGAGATTGGACCCGAACCCACCTGCAATCCACATTTAGACCACCTCACATGCACTTTCCATAATGCATGAGACGACAACATATAAATATATATGCCGCGCTCCCTCACACCCACGTGCGTGCGTGACACACTATAGAGCGCGCACACCGACGAGAGGGGGCGCAGATGTGGACAAGATGGCCGTGCACACGCGCACAACCATGCAGTCTGGTTTAGATTCGTGTTGAGCGTTTGATATTTGTGTAAGAAAATAAAGAAGTGCATCAAGATAAAAGCTCATTTCGGCTTAGAACATATAACAGAACTGATGGGTTTTTTAAATGTTTTTTTTTAAACTTTGCCAGCAGAAAAATGAACATGAACAGTTTTTTAAAGCTTTGACTGCTATAAAACATCTCAGAGATATAGCTAGTTTAGAAAAAAAATAAAAAAGTACACAGCCAGATAAAACACACTGTTCTGCTTTGATCAAGTGGTGTGAAACACACAGGCAGTGCTTAATCAAAACACTGGTAAGCCATCCTGAACTTTCAGGCTTTCAGCTGCATGAAAACAGGGTCAGGGCTGCTGAACGACTCAGTGTGAGCCGGTCTCACTCGGCGTGTGTGTGTGTGAGTGTGTGTGTTTATGGTTAGTGCGCGGATTTTGCTGTTTGTCTGGAAGAAATGGTGTCAGTGGTGTTTGTCGGCTGCCAATTAACACACAGTTTCTGAAAGGTAGAGTCAGCCGAGGCGGGAAATAAGAAAAGGAAGGCTAGAAAAACAAAGGCAGCGGAACAATTGGTGTTTCTGCGGAGAATATCACAGCACACATAAAAGAAAATAAGAGAGAAAAGAGAAACGATTTACATTGCATTGTTATGGTAGCGAACAATAAATATGCATTTACAGGACAGTATGTCTGATTTAGAAGACAGCTGAATTTACTTTACTCTACTATCTCTTTCTGTCTCCCTGGCCCTGCTAGTCTTTAACCTTGGCCTCTGGTGCTTCTGCCTATCGCAATAAAGCCCCCCTCCCCTCCTGCTCTTTACCTCGTCCTCCCTCCTCCGCTCTCCTTCCTTCCTCCTCCTCTCTGTCTCCCTGTCCCCCCGGCACCACTGTTGTCCACTGTTCCACTCATTCATAGTAAACACTATTGATTTTCAGCAAGAAAAATAAAAAAAGGAGCCATGAATTTTAATGCCCCTATCTGTCCCCTTCTCCGTGCTTCTCCTTTCCCTTCACCCCCCCTTCAACACTTCCAAAACCGTCTTTCCTGAGGGGAGGATAAAGAGACGAGGATCGTGTGTCCGTGTATGTGTGTGTGTGAGTGTAAGGTAGTGGTATGAAGGGAGGGGGGAGCATTTCTCATTTCCCAGCTGTGCTCCTCTCACACAACTGCCCCCGATCCTCTCTTTCTTTCTCCCCCTCTCCCATCCCATCTCTGTTGTTCCTCCCTCTGCTCTCCACACCGGTTGTAACTCCGGGGAGCAGGAGCTGATGAAGCTCACTCATACAGAGCTGATGGTCCCACACAGATAGGAAGCTGCTCACTCCTGCAGCACTCCAACAACCACACGCGTCTCGCACCACGAGGGACGCAAGCACTCCTCGGGTCAGGGCCGGCCGTCAACGAGCAAGACATGCATTAAAAACACCCTGCTTTACTCCGGAACACCATCCTTTTCTCAATTTTGCTCCTCGAACTCCTTTAGACGCGTTTTATTTTTCTACCTCAAACCTTAACCCAACATGTCCAACCTTTCTTTCCTCCGCCTCGCTTGCCCGGCCTCCCTCTTCCTACTCCTCTGTGTATTGATTTTGCTATAAGCGGTGTCCCGGTTGCGACAGGTTAGCACAGACAGACAAAGGCAGACTTCATCAACCAGTGTTAAACACAGGAGCCACGTCCTCAATAATCACTCCATCACACAAAAGACGACAAGAGACAGAGAGAAAGGAGAGCGAGCGAGTGGAGAGTATTGACGAATGGGGGACGAGTCAAAAGAAGAAAAAAAAGGGGAAAAAAATTGAGTTTTCAAGGTTGTCTTTTTGTTTTCTTTAATTTGTCGAATAGACCGAGAAACTTTGCGTCTCTTGGATCCGTGCACACACAAACACACAAAGAAAAGTAGGCTAAATCTCAGAATCTCTGTTATATTTATTCTACGTTTTGTTGCATGTTTCACCAGAAAGTAACACACCGACAAGCTATTTGGCTTCATTTAGTTTATATCACAATAAATCTTGGCACATTGTCTTGGTATTTTGGTCCAAACCTCTCTTAACAACCTCATTAAAATAATGAGTGTGTTTTTGCTGATTCTGAATCAGTGTGTGTTCCTCCTGCAGACGTGTGTGCATATGCATCTGTGCGGGTCCACGCAGACAGTTTTCATCTCTTCCTAATCTCCTGCTCTTAATTCAGAGTGTACATTGAGCCGCCTAATAGGATGTGACTGGAGCGCCTGCTGCAGCGCTAGCCAACTAGCCGCTAATGAGCGGGCCGCCACAGCCGGAGAATCAAAGCGCTTCATCAGCACTCCTAATTACTCTAAACCTCGTTAGCTGGCTGGAAAGCCAACATCTGCTCTCAGTAACAAAGTACGCTCGGATAGAAGACGACCTGGAGTTTTCTAAGTGAGAAACAAAGACAAAACCTGCTACCACACCCCGATTTTACTGAACTGAATTTATTTTATGCCTCTTAAAGGGATCATTCGCATCTTTTGTATTGGATTTTATAAAGAGGTTATGAACAAATAATATCTAACCTGTTGTAGATAGATTTTTGAACAAGCTCAGATTATAGAAATAGAGTGGATGAGCTGGCAGCTAGTTCAAGTGGAGTCATTTTAACCCAATATAATATCAGTCTGATACATTTCATAACAGTTTGTGCAAATTTATAAAACTTTACACTGTCATCAATTTTGCGTTACACATTTATATCCATCTGATTATAGGCATTTGTATGTAAATATCAAGAGTAGTAGCTCAAAAGAACATCAATAATAACAGTTTAAAGACAATGACAGAGAATTAGCATAAACTGTTGGAATGTTTTTTTGATTAATGTTCTTAAACTGATAGCCATCCACTTTGGTCTTAGCTTAGCTGTTAGGTCCCTAAATCCATATAGAAATAATGACTATTTCTCTAAACTCCAGTCATTTAGAAAGCCATCTACAACAGGTAAGATATTAATAACTTTTCTACAGAACCACACGTTTAAAAAATCAGAACTGGTGGTTTTAAGAAGCACAAGACAAAAAACAAATCATATACTGTATTTTGCATTGTAGGCAGAGTCAGGATCTGTAGCTGAGGCACCTGTTTGTGGTGTTTCCTAAGACAGTGGGCTCCGAGGGGGCTAATGTTGCCCATCTATGTAGCAGCAGGTGTGTGGACAGCAGGTTTCCATGTTGCTCTGTCTGTTTGCCCACTCACCCCCTCTCTGCCTCTGATCAAAGTGCATCTTTTCAAACCTCCCCTACCCTTCTGCCCCCGCCACCTTCTGCTGTTCCCCTCATCCACTTCCACCTCCTCCCACCCCACCGCTTCATCATAATTTGACTGATGATTGCACTTGTCAATCATGGCAGCATGTGGCCAATTAGGAAAAGGGGTGATGGAGAGGGAAGGGGGCAAGCAGGTTGAGATGTTCTGGGATTGGGGCTGTAACTTGTAACATGTTCAGGTAACCCAAAGGAGACAGATATTAATTTCTGCACAATGTTTCTTACAAGATTCAAGACACGTGTCCAAGTAATGCACTTTCCATCCGTCTTTGTGAATCCCTGGCCTTGTCTCGCACTCTCTTGGCCACTTCAGCATCTGCCCATGTTCCAAGGTAATCACAGACTCATTTAAAGTCACTTTTGCGCACTACCTCTGACTGGTGGTTAAGAGTGCGACAGCGGACTAGGCTTTTATGGGCCTTAATGTGTCCTATACAGACACTTTGGCAACCAGGCTGCTGTTCCCGAAGACGTGAGAGCGGCGAGCGGAGGGAGAGGGCAGCACATGTGAGGCCAACAGCCATGGCGACTTAACCAGGCTGAAAAAAACAGGATGAAAGAGAAGGGAGGGCAGGCGACGTGCACAGCAGAATGGACAGAACATGGAAGCGTCAAAAGAGAGGGGAGAGAGGGGTCACTTAGTCACTCCTTCGGCACCCCCTGCTCCGCGCCTCCTTCCTCGTCCCTTTTACAGGCAGACAAAGGGACAGAGGGGTGCAGCTCTTGTGCAGAGGAAAGAGGGGGGTTGAGCCTCCCTCTGACATCCCCCGTTTTTCCTCAGCGCCCTAATATTTAAAGACAACCACTTAAAATTGCTGGTATGGTTAAATAAGAGCAGAAAGGCAGCCCAGATGGACCGATTAAAGACACATAATGGATGGGCCAAAATCGAATATTTAAATTTAGACCGTAAAACTCACTTGGACGAGACTCTTTATAGAAAAAAATATAATTTTCTGAATAAAATAGTAATAAAAACATTTAGTACAGCACATTTAAAGTTTAAAAAGAAGAATATAATTAGTTCTTACTTTCCAGTATGGCCATATTTTAGCATCAATAAGAAAAAGTGTGTGACTATGCACTTCTAAAGACAGGCAGAGTAAGAGAGATCGCACGAGGGGAAAAAGGGAAGGAGAGGAGGTGGTGGAGTACAACAGATTAATTTCAGAACAGAATGCTCCTGCTGAGAGGAAGACAGAGAGCAGGAAGGATAGACGGGGATCAAGAAAAGAGAAAATGCGGAGAAAAAAAAGAGAGAATGGAGATTAAATATGCATTCAGCTCTCTCAAAGGGCTGAGGTGGTTTTGGGGAGTGTCTGTTCTCTCACTATGTGTGTGTGTGTGGGGGTGTGTGTGGATGCATTTGCAATTGTGACATTGCTTCTTGCAGACACGCTCCTCTCCTCGGCTTCAGAACCTGATCGCTGAGCACTCTCATCCACCCTCAGTCTGAAGGACATGCAGCGGAACCCCAAAGGTTAATAGGACCCCTTCATTACCATAAATCTTATCAGCTAAATGAAATGGAGAGAAGGATCCCTGATTTAGACGTCCGCTCTGCTGCCGGGCTAAAAGGGAGACACCCAATCAAAACCTCTGGGTTTTATTGGTCTTTTTTATTATCTAAATGTACTGGCACATGAGCCAGGTGGCAGAGGTGATAGCCTGCAGCAATCAACAACAAAAGAGACAGCAGCTATAGTGAAAAACACAATTGATAGCCTATAAATAAGCCCACTGTCATCTCAGCAAACACCCTGCACAGACGTTGAATACTTTACTGAAAGGGTATGCATGGAGCTTTGGTGCTACTGAGCTGGGGAATGTTGGAAGTCGGCCAATGAAACTTGAGAGTGATCTCGAGAAAAAAAAATTAAAAAACATCTCCTAAATTAGTCATTTTAGTGCTCAGATAGTCATAAAGAGCTTAGGAGGACTTTTTGAAGTGGGGTTATAAACAATTAATATCTTACCTGTTGTAGATAGCTCTTCCAATGACTTCAGTTTGCAGAAATAAAGCTGAATTTTGACCAAACTGACAAGCTAACAGCTAATCTGGGCAGAACCAAATCCTTAAAACAAGTCCAGACTGGAAAATGTCAACACTGTTCATGCTTTTGGAACCTTTATATCATCTTTATTTATTATTAACCTTTATTTAACAAGGAAAAACCCATTGAGAGCACAGATCTCTTTTGCTAGGGAGGTCTGAAGGCAACCTATTGTATATGTTTTTAGTCTGTGGGGGAAACTGGTGTGTCAGACTAAAAACCCACTTGAGCACAAGGAGAACATGCAGACTCCACACAAAAAGACTCCAGGTCCAAACCCAGAACTTTCTCACTGCGAGCCACCGTTCTAATCATATCACCATCAGTATTTGCAATTAATCTATAGGGTAGAAACATAATGATAACCCTGCCAGTAGTGCTAACGCTAACTTCTACAGCTGCTATTTGCATTTGCTAATAAAACTCTGTGAAAACAGAATACTGCAAAGTGAGCTAGTCCATCTTACATTTTTTTTTTTAATTAATGTCCAAACTGAACATTCCAAGAGCCATCTACAGCAGGTAAGATATTAATTTATCATAACTTTCCCACAGAACTCAGTTTTAACAGATCCAAACCTTCACCTCTTAATTTGCGTGTTTGATAGTTTGTTGTCAGTGATCGTCGTCCCTACATCTGACTAAAAACCGCCTCTCGGAGTGGAAGCACTCCTGAGCGCTCGCTCAGTGCACATCATCTGTATTTTACTGACAAAAAGATAAGAAGACGGAACTAGAACCACAGAAAGAAGTATAAATCAATATCTAGAATGGAGTCAGGTGGTTTGTATGTGTTTGGTCCTGCTGATGTGTTGATTAACTGCCCATACACACACACACACGCACTTCATCCATCTCTCTCACTGTGTGTGTTCTCAGGCTGATTAAGGTCTGTGGGTCTGATTAAGTGGTCTGCTGCTCACCCAGCCCCTGGTTAGGACTAGTGCTGAGCTGTATTTCACCAAACACAATAAACCGACTGTGCAGAACTATTTTTGTACACGTGAGACAAATCTAAAACTAACGGACGACCTGCAAATGCAAATCATCAAGGTCTTTAAATGATTAGTTTTTTTTTTTCAAATGCCATGCTGTGTTTACTTCAAAGTGTCTTTGGCAGACTACGCGCACTTAAAAGTCACACCAGTAAAGGTCACTTTCTCGATGACAGACCAGTATGCGTCCATGCGTGCGCTAATGGTTGTTAATACACAGCCGCTGATGAAGATGCATTGGATATGAGCGTCTTAGTCTCCCCGTGGTTCTTCTGGGGGGGAAATTCAATACCACTCAATGCTGCTAATGAGCTGTGGGAGCTCATCAGCATTAATACTACATTAGTCTCAACCAATACACACAAAATCCCCAAACTATACACGCAGCCTACTGCCACATTAGCACACCTGCAAATCCAATAAAAAGGTAAACAGTTAATAGGATTAAAATACATTTTAAAGCCCCGGTGTATTACAAACATCACATCTTTATGTGCTTTAAGACCAGCTCTATTTAGGTTAATGCACAACCGTGAAACTAAGTTTCATCCTGATGCTTTAATTATAGCAGGTATGGCTATATTTACAATGTTTTTTAGGGTTTTCAAAATTAAATTTAATGATTACTGTTATGGCTGATTCATCCCATAAACACATCAATTAAACATGAGGTCTTCCCTTACTCAGGCTTCTTCGGGTCGTGTCACGTTGTCAAACTAAATAGACAAACTGATAGCCCATTAGCTCCTGAAGCTTTTTGCCATCAGCATGCTGCGTTCAGGCTCATATGCTGCAATCTAATTCCAGCACCACGGGGAGAGCGGCGCAGAGCAGAGGGAGCGGGAGGGACTGTGACAAGAGGAAAAAAAGGGGAAAGGAGAGGAGAGGGGAGCCACAGAGAATGAGAGAGGTAGCTTAATGCAATAAAGCATGTAGTATTGACATCTTTCTCGTGTCTATTGATTCCCCATTATGTTGCTAACAAACCCAGGTTGACATTTTGTCATTTGCAATCATGTTAACACTGCGACTTGCACGCTGCCTTCCACAAACCAATCTATACCCACGCACACGCGGGCCTGCACACGTGTGTTCGTACTTGCGCGCGCGCGTGCACACTTAAATTCCCCTCTTCATCACAGAGCGAAGAGGTGAGCACATGCATGCTCTTACATCATGTAGCAATTAAATACATGTGCCAGGGCCCTGTGCGCATCATAAAATGTCTTAAAAGTAGACAGGAAGAACATAAACTGCAGCTGACGTGTGAAATATCGGGTTCAGCTAGAGAGTTTTGTTGAAACCCAACACATGAATGACACTAGAAATCTTGAAGGAATTCATATTGCTTTCCAACATGTCTGCCAAAGTTTTAAACAACAATATTGTGCAATCGGTTAGCCCTCAAATACGCGTTGTGGATGACTCTCAGCTACGACCACGTAGAGTTAGACAGTTAAACGTAGGTCAGACAGAAACAGGGGAAGCTATGCGGGTCTAAAACCTGACATGGATGTGTAAGTCGGAGTCAGATGGTGGGTAATGTTGTGTGAAAGATGAGGAGAAAGAAAAAAGCGGTCTTTGGTCTCCTTGATGTTCCATCGTATCATATCAAGCCTCAACGCCGTGTGGGAAACTCCTCTCTTTCTCCTCCATGTCCCATTAAACTTTCATACGCCGGTTAATGCTGATGGCTCCACAGAACCACTTTACTGGGTGCGCGCCGACGCTTCACACAGCAGTGGCACTGACCTGTACCTCCGCAGACACAATACTATTAAAAATAGAACAAAACCTGGATGGGTTACAGCAGCAGGAATCCTGCTTGTTCTCTGCTCCTACTGTACACACGACGGCCCCGTCTGTTACATGACAACGTGTGTGTGCGTGTGCGTGTGTGAGGCCCCCCACAGGGGCTGCGCATGAGTGCTCGAGGCCTGTTGTAACATGAAAGAGAATGAAAACACAGGGGGCAGGGAAGGGTCAGGTGGGGCCCAGTCTAACACTGCTGCCGTGACCCCTGACCCCGCACAAAGCTCTGACGCAAAGGAGTCAAGTAGCTGCCACCAGTCAAAGAGACGAGTTAACTGAGAGCTCCAGTCAAGAGGCCTGCAACTACACGGGAAATCTGTGTTTGAGTGTGTTGGCTGGGAAACAGGGGCTCCACCAAGGAGGGGGCCTGGGGGTGGGGGGTGGATGTGGCCACTTCTTTAAATTTGCTGCCCTCCTCTGCCAGATAATCTCGTCTTTCTGACTGCTGAGCTTGATGTGCAATTGTAAATTTGGCTGTCTATATAGGATCAGCAGAACCTCGTAAACACAAAAAGATTATCATTATTTTGAACTTAAACACACTCAGAACACTGTTGGACATTTTGTGGTTGATTAGCTGATTTTTACTTTGTGATCAGTTGTAATCATTTACTTTAACCAGTAAGAGAATCAACAAGTCTCTATTTAACATGCTTGGCTCCAGCAGTAAAAACATGTTTTTATCTCAGAAATGAGGAACTGTTTTACATCATATCTGAGACCAAATGCTGTAAAAACTTTGGAACGTCTCGTGATGGGGGCCGTTATGTCCACAGTGCTTTGATAATCTTTATATGTGTGCGAATAAACATTCATGTCTGAGTCTGGTTTCCTTTCAACATAATTTACACATTTCTATTCTCCAAGCGACGTTTAGGAGTCAAAGACTGCAAATATAATGGTACTGGTGGAAAATCCATTTGGTATGGAGACAAGTTAGATTCATCAGTTTGTACACTAAATACGCTCAGATTAGTTGAGTAAAGTGTGCAGATAAAACTGCTCTGTTTACATTGAGTGCATACCTGCATACATACCAACATATTTAGGAAACTATTTCAAGCTGCACCCACCTGATAACAGTTCAACCTATTTTATGTTGAATGTGATACTTTGTAATGAGCACCATTAAAAATAAAACTTTATAGCTAAGGACAGCCAGTCAAAGTTGAGCAGAATAAAATATGGCATAAAAAGCAGTCATATCAACTGTAAAACATGAAAACAAAGTAGGCATATATCAGTTGGCTATTCGCTAAGTCCCATTCTGCTGCATTTTAGCCTTTATACGCATATACTATATTTATATAGTATTATATAAACTATACACAAAAAGTAACAATATTTGTGTTTGGTAGATTATTTCTTTGTTGTAACAATGCTTCTTGGTAATAAATCTTGTACCGTTGGAAAGCCTCTTAATTTCCCTTATAAATGTTGCCACATCTGTAAGGAACATGCATTTTTGTAGGATGAGCAGTAGTGGGTTGTGCGCATGAAACATTTGCCAAATCTTCTCTGCCAAACAGCTTAGTTTGTTGTTATTGACACTTGTTTTGAGCTTCTGGTACCTCCAGGTGCTGCCAATCAAGTGACCGCTATAAAATGTATTCGCAAGAAACATAATGTACCAAACCAGCAGATGTCTTTACTTTTTTGCTAAGTTTATATGTACAGTAATTATACTTATATTTAAATACAACAACATAATAAAACTGCTGAAATTCTGTGATGGTTTTGGGTTTTTGTATACGACCCCAACATTATCAATGACTGCCAACGTTTTCAAGGTGCATCGCTGTTGGGAAAACAAAGCTAATTATTTGCCACCTAAAATGCTTTTTTTCAACCAAGATCCCAATATGTATCTGCGTTAAACACAACAGTGCAGCCCTGGTCTTTTCTTAGCAGCAAAATTATTGACAAGGACAGAACAGTGTACCGCTTTATCTTAACTGAATAGAATCAGCATAAGATTGTGAATCACTGCCATCTCCTCATCCGGGGAGCTCAGCAGCCTGCAGCCCATCAGCTTGCCTCTGCTTATTCAGATGCTGCTCCTGGCCCGGGACGCTGCAACATAATGGCTCATCTGTGGTTTTATTCTCACCTCTCAAAGCTCAAACCAAGTTTCCCTCACCCGCCTCGTTTTTCACTCTGTCATCTAGCTCTTACTTTCACCCACTTCTCTCCTCTCTCGCGTTCTCTTTCCATGTTTTTTTTTTTTATCTCATTCTGACATTCGCCATTTTTCAACGCGTGGAACTCAAAGACTCCTCCTCCTCCTCGGTTTTGGCATGTGCCTCGTCCTCCTTGCACTGTCTCTCACTGTGTGTATCTCTGGAGATTTAGCAGGTCATTTTCATCCCTCTGAACCTATTTTCTCTCTTTTCCTCTTTTACCTGTTCGCTTAACTGTCGCACACTGTTGACTGAATATAAGAAGTGAAAGGTGGCATTGTCCTTTTCTGGAATCAAAAAGACCCCAAAACATGATCTGGGAAAGAGGCGTTGCTGTAAGAGTTGTAGTTTTTTTGTGTGTTTCTAAAGGTCAGTAGACTATGGCGGCCATCATGAATTATAGGGTTTAAATGTTTATGAGTTTCAGATACAACATGATTGTTTTCTGGAAGTTCTATTCACAATCTGTCTAGTTGTTCATGAGATATTTTGCTAACAGATTGACATAAACACTTAATGTCAACTGTTTTAGCAGAAATATTGCACTATTGTAGTATGTGTTTGGGATCGTACGCCTACCGCACCAGGTTTTAACGCAGCTGGGGTTTTTTTTGTGTTTGCTAAGATTCTTTAACAATAGCAGCCATCTTGATTTGAGTTAACATCGAAACTGATTATCAAGTCATTTCTTGGGTTTATTAAACATCCAGTGGTTTATGAGGTATTTTGCTAATAAAATTAGCACAAAAAATAAGAAATTAGTGTTCGGTAGATTAGTTCTTTGTTGTAACAAGGCTTCTTGGCAATAAATCTTATATTGGGCACTTGATTGGTAGAAGCTCAAAACAAGTGTCAAAGGTAACGACTGTCCAGCTGTCTCAATCGTGTCATTGGGCAAGACACTTCACCTGCCTTACCTACTGATGGTGGTCAGAGTGGCACCAGTGTATGGGAGCCCTGCCTCTGTGCCCCATGGCAGCTGTGGCTACAATGTAGCTTACTACCATCAGTGTGTGAATGGGTGAAGTGTAAAGCATTTTGGGGTCCATATGGACTTGATATGGTACTATATAAGTTCAAGCCATTTACCATTTATGACAAAATAAGATGTTTGACAGAGAAGATTTGGCAAATTTTCCATGTGCGCAACCCACCTGCTCATCCCGCAAATGCATGTTCCTTACAAATGTGGCAGCATTGAAAAGGGAATTTAACAGTCTTTTCAGATAAGATGAAGCCTTGTTAGAAATAAGTTACCAAACACTAATATCCTTACTTTTTGTGCCAAATACAAGTGAATGCTCGCAATTCTTTCTGCTTCCTGTTTGGACTCAGATCTTGTAGAAGCGAACTGCAGACCTTCAGTGTGTGTCATCTGAAAGCCCACACGGTGTGGACATACAGGACAGGAGAGGTCAAGCGGTGCACAGCTGCCACATGAGAGACAGGAGAAGCTGAACTCCGTCCTCTGACAACTCTTACAGTCTGTATAGGCTGGACTCACCGTGGGTCGCTTTTACTTCCACGTGAACGCAGATGAAACGCAGACGGCGCCACAGTTACCCCCCCCCCCCCCCCCATTCTTCTCTTATTCAGCATGGTGCTTCTCCTCCGTGCACCTCCGCTCTCCTTCTATCTCCCCCTCTCACTCCTTCCACCGGCCCAGGAATCGATCTCCGCAGGATCGATAAGTTGGCATGAATATTCCCTGCCTGCCGAGAGTCTAGTTGGGGAGAGTCGGAGGCTGAGGCTCAGGCGCAGGCAGTGGAGGAGACGGGAAGGACGCAGGGATGTAAACCCACCCGGAGAAAGGAACGGGAACCGAACAACACCGGAGTGGAACGCATCGCCTCCCCGGCTGGACAGCAGGATAAGGACATCTTTCCCCCGGGCTTTTATTTATTTATATGTACTTCAGTCTGGAAACTGTAGGGAGAAGCTGCTCTGGTTTTGACAACCTCTCCCGCCTCAAAAAATAAAGGAAAAAAAGCGCAAACACGAGAGAGACCGCGGAGTGCGTAAGTGGGTGTGTGCGCCGCGGATCGCCCCGCTAATGAGGCGGGTCTGCGAGGCTGGCCGACATGGAGGAGGTGCAGGCGGGCAGAAGAAAATGAAGGAGAAAACAAACAAACAAAACAAAACAAAAAAACATGTCTTACCGGAGTTGGAGCGGAGAGCCAGGGGGGACTTCAGACGCCAGGCGTTGAGGTCTGGGGCGGTTCTCTGAAACACGAACGGCACCGGCAGGGGAACAAACATGATCTTCCTCCTCCCTGCTGGTCCTCCTCGTCTGGATGCAAAGAATCGGACACAAGAACCGGGACGAGCTCTGTCCTCCTCCGAAGCCTCCTTGCTTCGCTCCGGCTCTCCGGCAGACAGCTTTGGGGATTTACTGGGCTGTCGGTGCTGGATGGGTGTGTGCACATATAGCCCCACAGCTGCTGCGCACTTTTCTTTTTTTAAATAATTATTATTCACGCTTGTGGACTGGTGCTCGGCAAATAGATCTATATTTGTTTTTGGTGTAGCTTATGTGCATAGAACATAAGGATGGTCCCTTGAAGTGCAGCTGAACACACAGACGGATCGAGAGATCAACTTCTGCAGCTACATGAAAAGTTTTACAATTGCAAGTTTAGATTAATAATAACAACAACAATAAAGGCAGTTTCACCTGTCCTCGTTCTGCTAAAGCTTTCTCCTTGAGTAAACATATAAAGGCCCCCCTCTGGAGCTTATTTTATCCTCTCACTCCTGTAAAAACAAAAAAGGTGAGAACAGTCGAGCCTGAATATTCCTGTGGCATATTATCGCCCCGGTCGGGTTTAGCTTTGGTTTTCGTCTGAACACCACACAAAAAAGACAATTATCACAAACAAGTCTTATTTCTGAACTATTTGGTCTGATTTGGTCCAGTCTAGCTGCACGCGCTTCCTTCTCTTTTACACCATGGCGCGAGGGCTTTAGGCTTAATATGGACGCGCGCGCACAAAACGTCGCATTTAAAAACAGCTAAGCGAATAAATATACACAAGAATGAGGGAGAAGGAAAAAACAAACAAACAAAAACAAATGGTCAGAAAAGACGAGGCGCGCGCATGGCCCCCCGACGCTCCTCCTCCCTCGCGCTCTGTAATTAAAACGCAATCAATCGATAGGCAGACAAATAAATAAATAAACAAACAAACACAGCGAGCAAATAAGTAAATTAAAAAGCACAGAGTAAAAAGCAGGAATGAAAGAAGCCGCGGCTGCTAGAAAAAGAATCCGACCATGATGTCGCGTTTTAGCGGAACACTTGCCGTTTCTCCGTCCATCCGTCTGTGTGTCTCATATATTTTTTTTGGTTTGGTTTTTCTTTTTCTTTTTTTTTTTTTTTTTTGAGGGGGTATTGTTTTTGTCTGTTTGTCCCCCGTTTCTCCCCCCTTTGTAAATATTTAGGCTCTATATATTTATATTTGTAAATATAATTTTGGGAACCCCCGATAAAGCTCTAGCTCTCACTCAGTCGACCCGGCTCCCCCCTCCAGGACTGTAGCGATCTGCCACTACAGGGCTGGCCGCAACATTTGAGGCGAGGGAGAGGAGAGGACCCGCTACTACTCACACATCACCAGCCCACCCATCCACCCACCCCCCCGCGCGCGCGCGCGCGCGCACCCTCTCCCTCCCTCCATCTCCTGGATTCCTCCCCCTCCCCCTTCTCCCTCGTTTTCACTGCCGCTGCAAAAGGTATCCTGTATTGATTTTTTGCACCCTCCCCTCCTCTCTTAATAACGCCGACTATAATGATGCCAATGGTGATCAGTGCATTACTCTTTGGGAAGGGATGAATAAGGAGAATCTGTGGATAGTTTAGCGCATGCGCACAATTAAGTTATCTCATTACCAGTGCTTTTAATAGTCCCCCTGGTCTTCCCTGAGAGAGGGGGGTAATATGTGCAGATATAGATGCAGGAAGACAGAAGATGCTAGTTTTACAGGATGACATGAGGACTTGTGCTTCTCTTCATCTCATCCTTAAAGGTGGAAATCAAAACTGATAAAAGGTTCTCCTGACATATCAAATGGTGTGGCTTGAATAACTCTAGTAGATTTTACTCATACTGGTCTGCAACTCTGAAATGCAGGTACACAATTAATGTAAACAAAACACTCCAATGAATCTACCAAACTAGCTTGAGTCAGATGATTGACTGTCTTTGAGCTGATACAATCTGCGGACAAAAATGGTGGAAGCGTGGGATCTCAGAGAGTAGACCTTTAGGTGGAAACATAAAGAAAATAAAAACCAGTGAAACGGCTGCTGAGAGTAAATGTTGGAGATCAAGCAGGAAGGTGGCGACCACAAAGACAGAGCTTGGTGTTCAAATTCACGCAGCTTTTGCAAGATTTCTTCTAGACCTGTAAGTTAACTGTTTAAATATTGTTTCAACTCAGTCCTAAGCATGTTTTCCACAGTCGATGGTATCGTTGACCTCTTTTCAATTGCTTCAGCTCTTGATGTGGGTAAACAAAAAGTACTTGGCAGCTATTTGCAAATTTTGCTTACAAATTTTAATTTAAAGTGGACGTATCATTATTTTTAAGTCTTTGTTTTTCACATTTAAACCACTCAGTTGGGGTCTATATAAAGTGGAACTGCAATGCTTTGGTCTAAATGCCTCCTTATTGTAACTCCACAAGCCCCTCTTTCACCACTTTTCTGAGTTGCGTCGCAGATCAACTCAATTTGAGGCTGTCTCTTTAAATCCAAAAAGCCACTTCACACTTGGCCCCCCTCCAGCTTCCAGAGCGTTCATTTCTAGTTTGATAGAGGGGTTTACGGCTATATAGCTGCGCAGAAACATTTACGTTACAAATTAATTGAAAGTCATCAACAAGGGAAGACTTGTCCAACCAGAGCCAGAGGAGAATGAAGACGACCAAATTGTAGCTGGTAAGTCCAGACCTTATATGGCAGTTTTGTCACAAATACTGTGATGTAATAGTTCAGAAAACCTAATAGAGAATAGAGAAAACTGAACAGGCAGAAAAATATGACCCAAACAGAATATAACAATATCTACACAGCACTGGGAGAGACTCAACTTTTCTGACTCCAAGTACACAACAAAATGCATTTAACGGCTAAAAAAGTGGATTTAGCATTATTTTTCCCCTATAAGGACACTTTAACCATCAATTGAGAAAAATAAAATCTTCTGAATCTTACTTTGACCTGTCTTCATGATGTTGCAGCACGCTCTTCTACATCAACCCTATTTTTGAAAGCATGCCGGAAGAAAAGAATTACACCTTCCTGCTGCCCCCGGATCTTCTTCCCTCCTCTTCCTCAGCACACCTCACTCCACACCTTCTTCTTCTTCTTCTTCTTCTTCTTCTTCTTCGTCTTCCTCTCCCTCCCCTGTTCTGACATGTTACATGCTGTCAATTACAGGCCAGCCTCAGTCACCGCCGCGCGCTTACACACCAGATTATTGTCGATATAGATTTTTAAATAGAAAAATCTATACCTTAAACATCACACTCAATACGGGCAAATCAATAAGAATGAGTCTGCTCTTGCTCCTGTTGGGCCTGAGGGGGGGGGGGGGGG
>JAUBOC010000050.1:2029775-2039887 GCA_032275365.1 Anablepsoides cearensis
CACACACACACACACACACACACACACACACACACACACACACACACACACACACACACACACACACACACAAAAAGGTTTATTAAACAGTGTTTAAATGTGCCTAAATAAAAATCCTTTTTAAATTGTTTTAAAATCGTTTTGGTCCTAATTTAAAAATCTATCTATACCAGGTAAGATATTCACTATTAACCATCTTTTCACAAAACCACATCCAAAGGAGAGCACAGGGTCCCACAACCTCGTCTGATCATTGTAAAAATATAAATTTATTGTTTGTATATAAGTATCACCAAAGTAAAAAAGGGGGGTTTTGAGGAAAAGAGTTTGTGAAACACTGATCTAAACCTTTGCTTTGACTTCACTGATAAAGAGTCATCATGCTTTGCTAGAATAAAAATATTCTCATGCAGATGCAAGAACAATAATTTCTGGTGTCAGTCTTGTTCAAATTGACTTGGTTTGCTATTTGCAAGCATGATTGGATTTGAAATAATCTCTTTAAACGCCCGGATGAAATGGGAAAAGAACACAAAGTTTACAGACTGAAGATTAACTGATGAACTGGAATTTAAAAAGAGAAGATAAAAACATCTAGGTGAAGGTCATCCTGATGGAAAAAGTTTGTTTAGATGCATTTCTTGTCCTTGGAAGTCTGCGAGCAAAAATGTTCCTGAGTGCTCCACATATGCACCTCATTTTTCCACCAAACAGATCTCTCATGGAAAGGCCCGCCACCAGGGAATGATGGTTCTGAGAACACTGCAGCATCATTTGAGCTGGACCTCTGTAGTTCTGCAGACTTCTCAGACAAAGTGCCTGAGAGGCTACCTGTGGGCATCACATCACTGCTCTCGCTTTAAGGCTGGGTGTGATGAGAACTGGGGATTTCTAAAAAAAGAAAGAAAAAAAAACTCCCAGTTTTCCCCAAGGCGAGCCTGAGGCAGTTTAGCTGGCCATCAAACAGGGCATATACTCTAAACACCCCATCAGGTTTCTCCCAGAGGGCTGGACCCTCTTATTGTTCTTCATGATGGAAGGTCAATAATATAACCATTTGTACACAAAGCAGCCTTTTAGAAGCTGGGTGCTCCTAACTGACCTGACAACGAGGCCATGCTTAAAGCTGACTGACACTGTGACACAACGCAACCATGAACCAAATATTTAAAACAAAAGATAATTTTTTTTCTGTTCTGCAGACATTTTATTACTTTATAAATGCGTATCTTCTGTTCAACAGTCTTCAGAATATTTTAACTTGAGCTGAATTTTATTAGGTTTGTGAAGATTTAAATGCCAAAGTAAATCGTGTAGCTAAAATGCTGGTAGGACATTTTATAAAATCCTGATGCGTCTCAGTGATCCAGGTAGATTTTTTATTTAAAAAAATTAATTTAAAAAAAAGCTTAGTAGGTATGGTTTCTTCTGAAAGTTATATTATTGACCTTGAACTTTTCTTTTTTTTTTTTACATTTTATTATGTTACTCTTCAGCTGACACCTACAGAAATAGTTAAAAATAAAAAGAACATTTTTGTTTCTTCTCATGAATGTTTGAATGGATGATTTGTCTTCAATGGACCTCATTATACTATTTGGGTCAGATAAAGGGTACTTTAACTTGACCATAATAAGAATAAGACAATTCAGTAAATTGCTCAATAACAAATTAACACGAGATGTAAATACAATTTTTGAACAAAAGTTTTTATTTAGTTTCCCAGTCAACAATGAACACAACCAGGATGAGATCATTCAAATTTTATTTTTCGCCATAAATAAATTCCACTTTTATAAAGATTACACAAAGTGTTACGTTTTCAAAAAAAGAAAAGAAAAAAATATTAACAAAAATGTTCCCTTGAATCAGTGAACATTACAAAACATACAATAATTACTTTTACCAAAACCACAGAAAAGTAAACATAGAAATGTGTCCATTGTTCTCCCGGGTCTCTCAGCTCGGCCCTGCAGAGACTTTCACTTCAGACACTGTCTGCTTGCTTAAGTCGTGCCAGTATGAAGGGACTTAAGAGTGAGGCCTTATTGATCGTCTTCTATGAGTGAAGTCCAGGCATTAGTTCCAGCAGGGTGAGTAGACAGCTGTCTGTGAGCCACTCTACTGGGCCAACATGGCAGGGCTGAGTGGAGCTGGGATGTGCACTTTTGATTTTGATCTCTCCAACATCACTTCTATTGACTGACGCACTGTCCTGTGCTTTACTTGCTGAGAGGAGCGCTTGCTGAGGCCTCGTCGGAAGCCCAGACACAAGCCACCGTTGCATTATCAGGGATGCTCCTGACAAGCTTGTGATGATGAATCTTCCATGGTCTGCTGAGACCCATCCCTAATCACTGCTGTCATCTACCGTATCCACTGACCACGGCAAACACGAGGTGGGTTATCATGGTGCACAGGACTGAGAATTCCAGTGTTATCTAGTTGTGCATTTCACTTTTGAGGGCTCCAAAGTTGAACACAAAAGTCAAACTGTGGTAAAAAGCTAATTTTCCTCACCCTCTTCATGCTCATTTCTTAAGTTTGTTTTACAAAAATCAGATGTGCTTTTGCTCTTTTTTTTATTTTTAAATCATTTTAAAAAAAAAAGGTAATTTCTTCTGAGATTTGAGTTAAATCAAAAATAATTAAGCTTTTCTCTGTGGTGGCGTTGCAGTTAAGACAATGAGGCACCATAATGAAATCTGTAAATTCACTGTCTTTGTGCAAAAAACTAAAAGAAAATATGACTACGGTCAATTTCATATTTATTTTCATAGATGTAATATTTTTAATTATTCTGTGCCTTCAATTCATCTATAAACTAATAATGTCATGAGGAGCTTAGCACTCAATCAGGAGGCACAAACCAGTTTGTTCCTGTTTAGAGACAAAGAAAAATAAATCTTCATCAATCCAGTTTAATTCTGATTTTTTACAAAAAAGCACCTGTGCATAAATCAAAACTGAAAAAACCCCTCTAATCTATAACTAAATCGTCCATTTATATTTAATGTTAATATTCCACCTTGAACACTAGTGGCAAGTGGTAACTTCTGCCATCTAGTGGTTATTGCATGGATTGCAAAAAGAGGCATTAAAGTGCTTGTAAATTCTGCCTGAACCCATAACCTGCAGTTACAGCCCATGCTACTGTTTTCTTCAACGTTAGTATATTACAACACAGAGTCTTTTGGGTCATAAAGCCTAGCGAGTCTCTCTGCGCCCACCGTGACTGGAGAACATTTTGCTGGCTCTCAGCAGCCTTCGGCCCTCCTCGTAGTCATCTTGGTCCACGCTGATTAGAAGGCGGACGCCCTCCGAGCCTGCAGCCACCCTCAGGGAGTCGGTTATAAAAACCCCCTTTAGGGCCTCCAAAAGCGCTCCGCTCAGGTAGTCACCCCAGAAGGCCTCGAGGTTGTCCAGCTCTGTGAACTTGATGTCGCAGACGATGGAGCCCAGGTCTCTGGTGCGCAGCAGCGAGCTGGCTCGACTGAACAACTCGAACTGTCGCTCCAGCGGCTGCCGCTTGTCTGAGGAGACGCCATTGCGTAGTGCTGACTCATGCTCCAGGTACTCTGCCCGAACTCGAAGGCGAATATCTGATAATGGTGGTGAGATGGGGGGAGGATAGTGGGAAGAGGAAGTGAGGGGTAAGGAGCGCAGTGATAAATGAGGGGAAGGAAAGGAGGACAGCAGAGGAAGAGAGTTTGAGGGGTCATGAAGTCAAAAGAAAGGAGAGAGAAAAATAAATATTAGAAAGCAAAGCTGAAATACATTAAATTCAGCTTAAAAACAGTGAATTCTAGAGAGGTAAGGGGCACAGTTTCCACAAACACACTGTAACCTAATGAGTTGTCTTCTAACATGATGGTTCCTAACCGTGGTCCTTGAGGAACACCACCCTGCGTGTTTTAGTTGTTTCCCTGCTTCTCAGGTGTTTCAAAAGCTTACTAATCCCCCATTCATACAAGTCAGGTGCCAAACATGGGAAACATCAAATACGCAGGAGTGTTCCTCAGGGCACAGGGTTGTGAACCACTGTTCTAAACAGACTTGATTTTATTGGATCTTTTTTTCAATAAAAATCAGATCAGACCTTGAAAAAAAAAAAAAGTACTAATGTTACAGCGATGTAGAGCAGAGTTAAGAAGAGCACTTGGACTAGAGCAACCAGTGTGTACATGTTTGCTTCAAATACGGCCCCTCGGTTTTCTTTTTTTTAGTATTATTTTGATGTAAATAAATTTGATAAGTCGGAGCAATTAAAAAAAATACTCATCTGGTGCAGCAGTGTGGTTCCTTTTCTCGCTCGGGCAATTCTATGAATTTGAGTTTCATTGCCAGCTGTTAACAAAATGATTGAGTCAGAAGAAACTGCAGCATGAGAACTTTCAGCATGACAACTTTTAAAAGGTCCACATAAATTACAGCTCTGACGTTCATGTATGGATTTACTTGAAATGAACTTGACACCTTGAGAAAATATGATAAGAGCATCGAAAGTCACTCGGCAGTACCAAGTACTGGAAAAAGCTTTTTCTCTGAGCATGAAGTTTAAAACATCAAATTGTTTGGTGCTGGGGACAAACTGATTGTTGGCTTTTGAAGTAACAGGACTGATGGTCATGCAACAGCACAGTGAGAAAGATTAGGATACATACTGTACTGAGCAAGAGCAACGCTGAGATCATCTCCCCTGTCATTTTTCCAGTGCTCCAAGTCGAAACAGCTGCTGACGATATTTGCTGCAACAAAAACTCTCCCATTCAAACCCTTTGGGACTTAAGCAGTTCTTGCCAACATTCTCCTAGAAACATAATATTTAAGAGCAAGGAATGTAGTAATCAGTACTCAGCAGTAGTAGTAGTAGTAGTAGTAATCAGTACTAAAACTTGGTTATCAGTTTTAGTCAAATGTATATGGAACTTAACTAATAGCTTGTCCATTTAATTAATTAATTCTCTTTCTTAACCATTGAGCAAAACAATATTAGAAAAGTCCTCAGAGGCTTAATATTTTAATAAAAATCTTAATTTTTAAATACACCAAACAGATTTTTGGACAAAAAAAAAAAAAAGAGAAAAAAAAAAGGAATAAAATCCGATAAACTGAGATTTGATCTTTTTTAATGAAACATACAGATGGGATGACAATTTTTAGAGTCAGACTTCTATGAAAAAAACCTTATAGGAAAACTTCTAAGGAATGTTCTGAACAGTTTTGCAACTTTAATTTATATATTGTGTATTTAACAAACAGAAACATCAGCCTTCTTTGTAGCCATATTTTGTTAGAGCAGGGTGAATGACACCAGACTCTGAGGGATAAAGTTTGGAAAATGCCAACATTAGAAATGCAAATGTTGAATTAAGCCATCGATTTTGCATCTCTTAACATTTGAAGAAGAGTGATAATCAAACAAGGGCTTCTTGCATGAATGCTTGTAAATTTTTAAAAACCTCAACACAGTTTTAAAAGAACTTGGTACAAAGATAAAAACAAATAGAGTGGCTAATTTTTAAACCACGTATACGTTACAATGTATAACCAATTTTTAATAGGTTACAATTAAAAATAAGATCTTGTTGCATTAAAAATCACAATTTCCATTTAAAAATCTAAAACAACTATGGATTCTTAACACTTTATTTCAAGTGTTATTAACAGTGGAATATTAATATTTGATCATTTTATTTCATAACAAAGACCAACAACAAATTTCAGTATAAAACTACAACTAGAAATCAAAACCTATTGAGAAAGTTATTAATTATGGACAAATTTAGAAAATCTAAAAAGGTACATCTAATGTTTGCTTTACTTTTGTAATAATTATAATAAAACAAAAATATCAGGACATGTTATTTTAGCTGAAGTCCCTAACACCGTATTTGGAATGAAGATGCGAATGAATGAAATAAAAACCAAACAGTTTTAGTCGTTTAACACAGTCCAAATAAAAAGGTTGACAGGCAACAAAAGATGGGTCAATATTTAAATTTTTTTGAGGAGCAAACAATCAAAAACTAGCTTGACTGGAAATCAATTTACTACTGATGACCTACTTTTTAATATATGTTGTATTAACAAAAATAATATTTAATCTTAGCGTTTTTAAGACCTTTTAGATCTTTTCACCTTGTGATTATTGGGTCTAAAATAAAACCCCTGCCCTTCATGTAATTACTGCATTTATGGATGGCCTCCATTTCATTCTGTGTAGAATTGAGGTAAAGATAGTGACACTGAAGAGAAGGCCATTTTAAAAGGACAGGAACACAGCGACAGTCATTTTGTTAGGGTTACAGAGCACTTCACGCTTCATCAGACACAGAGACATCCACTTAGACAGGACATTATAAGGCACAGTTTTCATTTCTCACTTTAAAACACCAGACCGTTTGGGTTCCTCATCTCATCCACCAGAGGAAAAAAAAAAAAAAAAGTTTAAGTACCCATTTATGAGGAGTCACTTGGCACGGAGGGCTTCAACTCTATCGATCCATTTTTCTGCTGAACAACTGACCAAGTGAGTGAAAATCTACGGGAGAATCTGAGAGACAGGCAGACAGGACTCCCTTGCATCCCATAGACAAACCACTCGTTACCATTGTGTGAAGTTTGAACGTTTTGTGTTCGTTCTCTCTCTCTCGCTCGCTCGCTCATTGTGTGTGAGAATATCGTTTTCCTGACACACGAGTTGGTCTGTTTAGAACTGAGAATAAGAGAAAGGAGAAAAAGAGGGGAAAGAGACAAGCACAAGTGGATTGGATATTGGTTGACTGGGTTTCTTTCAACATCAAACAGGCACTTCTTCTTATAATCAGGCTCGGGTAAAGCCAGTTGGTGTCACAGCGACAATCAGCTCAGAAATACTTTCACTGTAGCTCTACAGAATAGTGGGATGCTTGGGATTACTTTCACATTAGCCAACTCCCTTACCATAACACACCAATAATTGTACAGTATTGATTAAACCAAGTAAGAGCCTCCAAAAGCACCCCACTCAAAAAGAACAAAGCTGCTTCTGAGCTGTTGTAAATTTGCTACTGGAGTTGTCATTGTCAAAACTTCAGACGTTTTTTTCAAAAATAATCTTAAAAATGATTCATGACAAGAAAGACTGAAGTCTGTTGAAATGCTAGAGGGTCAGTGATGGACTGAACTGCCCTATCTATCTCTGCTCCATCTGGACAAACGCACACCGGGGCTTACACGGGCCACAGAGATAAGATACAGCGTGAGCTTCCCTCAGCAGAGCACTGTTCACTTCAGTTCTTCAGAAGTGCAAAAGAAGAACCCTCACAGGAATTTCTTTAAAGTTGTCTCTTGGTAGCCATCTTAAACTCTCTGAGATGTGTTCGGTTGTCAGACAAAATTCAGGGGCTGCGTCCTTCAGAGTCTGCATTTGTCGACCGCTTACGTAACGAAGTGCCGAAGGCTGCCCCAATTTGTGGGCTCCTTCTCATGCGGCCAACGAATGCGACCCACAAAACCCAAAACATGAAGGCTGCATCTGAGTGTCCTTGCTGGCCGAGGATATCCTAATGTTCATTGTGCCGTCAGACTGAACAGAAAAATGAAAACAGCAGAGTTGTTTCTTTTTTTTTTTTTTAAACCAAGTCGACGTAGTCTGGAAATTCATCAAGAACCAAAGAAATTGTTTTTAAATGTATGTTTAGCAACTTAGCTGATGAAATTTATGCTGCAATGAGATGTTAAATAAAACACAAGTATTCATACTGGAGCTAAATCCAAATTATGAATGTTTTTTACTTATTTATATGTAATATTTTTAACTGAAGTTATTCTTCCAGTGAAATGTGAATACATGTCCCAACACGTTTTAAGACTGATGGCATGCAATATAAAACCAAATCACTGGTAACGGGACGGTGCACAGTCACAGAAACGTCAGTCTTTCAGAGACTGGACCGTCTCATCTCACAGCCGTTTTATGCAGCCTACATGGACTGCACAGGGGGTGGCCTATGTGGGGCGAGGTCTAGGTAGGCTGCAGACCCTGAATTGGAACACACTCAAACACATCCAATTCATGATGATTAAGTAAGGATGGGCCCAATGCAACATCTTTTATTGTTTGTTTTTTTTTTTTACAAATATGTCCAACATGTTTTTCATTTTGAATATACAGGTCAGGTCTACATTTAGTACAATATTTAGGACTTTTAAAACTTCCTGTCTATGCTCATTTTAACCACATACTGACATGTGGTAGTTGTCTATTTTTGGTTACAACTTCTGATATCACCGAGGTTAGCGCAGATGTCGACGTCCAGTTTACACAACACAGTTTTGTTTAGTGAAACTGTAGCGTTTCAGCTGCACTTTGGCTGTTTGTGTCCACAACATGAAGGGTTGTTTTCTCTGACATCAAAACATTTTAAATACAGGTCAAAGAGTGGAAGGTTTTAGAAACACCCAGCATCAGTGAGAAATAGCACGTGTGCACTATGGACACCTGTGTGTGCATGGAGTCTACAGCAAACTCAGTGAGCCCAGCATCATAGTGTTTTCTCCTGGTCAGCACAGCTACGGCTGCCCTGAGGAGGTGCACTCTCTCATGGAGTTCTTTGACCATCTTTATAAGGTTTAATTAACTACATTTCTATATTTTGCTGGGACAATTGTAAAGACGACTGTATTTTCTAACAGCCCCGGTCAGCTGCTTCTTTCAGCCTGTGTATTTCACCAGCTTTGAAGTTATGATAAATCACAAAATACTCAGCTCATACACTGCTAGACAAACGTTCTGCCTGGGGGCAACGTACTGCACAGGGTCTCAACAGGGGTTGAGAGAAGAAAAATATGCAATTTTTGTCACTCAACCATGTCAGTGAGACACAGCACCTTTATCTTATGGACTATAAATTGAGCTTTAGTTGTTTTTTGTCTCTTATTTTGAGCCAGAGCATCAAATGCTAGCTGGTTTATTATTGTCTTTTCTTCACATTTTGAGCTTCTTTGTCTTCCAAGAAGGATGTTGGTCATATTTGTGAAAAACCAAAACCCACCTTACATTTTCAATACAGAAATAGTTTGATTCAAACTATTCTTCAGATCATATTTACGATGTGATATTTATGAGAGAAAATCTAGCAGATTTAGCTTCAGATTTGTTTGGTATGTTTGCCTTCATAACAAGCAGCAGACTATTTGAGGTATTTGTGGCTTACTGCTGGGGACTCTGTCAGTTCTGTGACACACTGAGATAACTTCTGTCAGAACAGGAAGGAACCGAAATTTTCTGATGTTTTCTCTTTCACAGTGCACAACACTTAAAAACACAGGATGATTTTTTTAGAGCAGGTTTCATTTGATGAGGGGGATCAGGTAAGGAGCAGCTACATTATGAAAGACAAGCATCGTACACAGAGCAAAGCAGCAGCACCACCCCACTTGTTGCAACAAGAGGGAGGAGAGCCTCTTTTTACCTTAGGCATCCGCCCAGACTTGTGAGCGCACATGACTGAGTTGATCACGTACGCTTGCTGTACGAATGGACAGAGTGGAGTGACAGACTTTTTTGTTTTGTTCCTCAGTCTCCATCTCTGCCTTCGTGATCCATTGAGTCTTAGGTTACTTGATCTGAGTCACAATCGAGGTCAACCTGGTGGAATCAAATGTGGAGTCAAGAGAGCAACATGTTTATAGTCACAGGCACATCACTCAACCTGAACATCTACTGAGGGATGTCTTCAGTATTTCATTTTAGTTTTAACTGAGCAGAATTAGAAACCTTTTGATTTTGCCTAATTTTTTATTTGGGGTAAAAAGCTGATGTTAGTGTAACTGAGTGCTGACCTTAGCATTGATGAAAACTATGGATGGGTATCTATAGCTGCGTTTCCATTGACAATGAAAACGCGCAAATTAGAATTTCAAAAAAAAAAAATTGCTCAATGGAAACACGTCAATTTCGAAAAAAACCTTTCGACAAAATGTTCTTGCACTAGGATGAGGTGGTTTTTCAGCCGTATCGAAATTGGTGTATTTCGCAAAACTGCAATAGAAACACTTTTTTCGCATCACGGGAGTCACGTGATCAACAACCGGCTGTTTCTACTGGCGAAAAGACGTGAAGAGAA
>JAUBOC010000050.1:2040825-2051959 GCA_032275365.1 Anablepsoides cearensis
TCGAGAGCCGCAACGTCCCGTCGGCACAGTTCTGACTGGGGGCCATGCACAAGACGGCTGTCACCGGGGGATAGCAGTGGGGGAGCAGACGGAAGTTGCGCAATTTTTTGTCACAGCAGGGGGGACAAGACGTGCGACTCGAAGTATAAACCAGCCTTTACTTGTTGCTTTGTTGTTAAAGTTTTAAATTCAAAGTGAGACATCTAAATTACAAAACAAGGTTTCTTTGATTACTTTTATTCTCAAAACTGGAGGATAAATATGATGATTGCTCAGACTTGTTTAAATTCAAACACAAGCTGAGCTGCATGACTGAACAACATCAGTATCAAGTAACAGATCAGAAGTACGATGAATGAAGATGTTAAAACTACATTTATTTACACTGTTACTGAAGAGAGCAAAAGATCAAATGAAGGGGAGAAAAGGATGAAGGCAGCACTTAAAGAAAAAAAATGGAGAGCAGATGCTTTACTTACCACATGACACTTTACGATGTGCTGGTGGTAGAGGCAGTGGCTGGATCGGTTTGTTAGTTTTCTTGGGCCTGCGGCTCCAACCGTTTCCCCTCCTCTTTCTTCGCCTCCTAGTAGATGAGCCAGCCACAGGAGAGGAAAAATCTGAAAACATATGGAAAACATTTAAGACATTTATACTGAATACAAGCGTAAACAGCAAAACTACTTCTTTTAACATGTTTTTCTTAACATATTTTAAAGCCTGACGTTCCAAGTTTAACCTTTCCATGCTAATTTACAAATGAAATGACCCCAGAGCATAAAATATGGTGTAAACTAAATATATACAAATAACAGAAGGATGTACCAAACAGCGTCTCTAAACAATGTTTACTAGTCTTAAGTGGTCTGCCAGTGGAGAGTGCACTTACCAGTTGTTAAATGTTGTGTGAAAGATGGAAGTGGCATTTCTGTTGGGCTGCAAGTATGATGTAGTCCAAACACCAACTCTGAGTTATCTACTTCATATCTATGTCCAATTCTTTCTGGGGACACTGAAAAACACAAATGCACTGATTAATTATTATTAATATGACAGTAAAATTAAGAAAATAAGTGATGAATGAAAGTTTCTGACTGGGTGTGAGAGTGGAAACAGTCACCAAAGATCTTGTATTCAAATTCTCACCTGTCCTCCTCCTCTTATGAGACACTAAAGGCAGCAGGTCATGGCGGGTAAGAACTCTCAATAGTTGAAGCAGTGGCGCCAGGTTACCATCACAGAGGTATCCTCTCCTCTCAAGTTCTAACAGCAGCTCGAGACCACTCTTAGGTTTTGAGTCCACTAAGGGAGGCTGGGTTGCCTTTGGTTTTATTCGGTTCCACACTTTCAGCAGTTGTGGACTCGGTGCCACACCTGAGTCCTCTGGATTGTCTTCAGCAGGTTCGACCGTCCAGCCTGCTGGGTCAAGAGGGTGTGGAGCAGAGTAGGTTTCATTCAAAAGGAAAGACAAAACTTCAATATCCATCTCCGTTAGCTGAGATCCAACTATTTCAAAGATCTCATGAAGAGACAACATCCCATAGTAGTTTAGGCACTCTGTTTCTTCCCAGTGGAGTGAGTCCCTGATTGTGTGCGCTGGGTAATCCACCGCAGTCATAGTTGGAGATTTTTCACGTTCTCTCCTGTGCTGAAACTGTTAAGGAGTTTAAAACAATAAACAATTAAATCTTTATTGCACAACAACAACAAAAGATAGCAAAAGTGTAACATTGGCTACCAAACTTTTCAGCATTTAACTGAACAATATTACAGAAAAGCCTTGATTATTACTAGGTGATTTGCAGAATATAAGGATAAATAAGCATGAGTATGACAATAGAACAGCTTTGATGACTTTTTATGACATTTAAAAATGTAATTTGTGACACCTGTTTGGTATGTTTTTTATCCTTTGCAACAATTATGCTAAAATTTATGCTGCTTACACTTTCATTTATTTTTATTTGATCTAGGGATATGTTTTAATACCTCTACCTTGTTTCATGAGTCAAAGTTGGAAAAACTTACAATGACAACTTGATAGGGTTTCAATTAATCAACTCAATACAAAACGTTGCATAGTTAAGTTTTTTTTCTTTTTAGCGACTGTTTATTCGCTGAATCCTACCTCTTTTCGTCTTCAGCTCGACGCTGATCTGACACATACACACACACAACACACAGCGTCGTCGTGTAAAATATGTATCAACGACCAGCTGGAAGCTAAAGATGCAAGTCGTTCCTCCGACGTCCAGCAGCAGCAAACCGTGGAGCCAATCTCCGCCTTTCAAAGAAATTATGTAACCTGTCACGTTTTTTAGGAGGGTAAAAAAAACACGACAATTAAATACCCAAACAAGACAACTGTTTACGGTTGTTAAAAGTAGTTTTATTTTTATTTTGTGCAAAGACATCACGCAAACAACAACGCCCAATTTCCGATTTATGGTTTTTCCTCCGTTGTTGTGATAGCAAATTTCACCTAGCATAACATTACCTTTTTTGCCTTCTTGTGAGTCTTAAAAAGTAAACACATGAACTGTACGGTAAATTTGTTCGAGTGTTAAAATAATGCATGCATTTCGAAAGCAAAATTCAAACAAATAATTGCAGCTCACCTTTCTCGGATTCTTCCTAGCTTTTACGGGGCCGCGTGCGTTCTGACGGCACTCAGAAACCCACCAATCACAGCCTCGGTGCTTTGTTGCATGACGTCAGGTCACGTTTTCCTCATCTCTCGTGATTTGCGCTCAATTTTATTCGTTTTTGAGCAGTCACACGATCCGTGAGGTGAAAGTATTTACCGTTTAAATAATGAATATTGTAAAAACACTTCCAGACGCACATTACACAGTTAATTACAAGCGAATTTTACTAAAGTAGTTGAAATTATGTAGGATATACAATGTGGCCAGTAGATGGCGATGTCTGGTATCAGTGAGGTATGAAGGTTTTTTTCCATTACAGCCACATCACTTCCGCAATCACCGAACATCAACAAAAGGACTCGAACTGTCTTCAGAAACTTCAGCTATGTAAGTGCCGACATTTAGTCAATAACAATATAAATATACATATCGGTTTTAGAATTAGGACAGTAATTCTGTTATTTCAGATAATCTAAAAATATTGGTTTAAAGAACTACGGCATTAATTTATTCGCCTGGACCAAAATACCAGACAAAACAAAGTAAAATAAATAAATAAATAAATCATTAGCCAGGAAGCTAGTCGTAATATCTTCGTTTGTAATATCTTGTGAAGTATTTTTTTATTTATGTATATATTCATATGTTGGAATGGTTGTGTACATATAAACACTATTGTTTGGTGGCAACAGTTTGTTGCACATCCTGGTTAGTGATGTGGCAGAGAGACCAGGCCCTGCTGTTGACTAACATTTTCCACTGATTGTTGTAGTACAGTTTCTATTGAACAGTCATAAACAGTACTGTCTTAGTATATCCTGTACTTGTTTGTTTGTTTGTTTGTTTGTTTGTTTGTTTGTTTGTTTGTTTGTTTGTTTTGGTCCATTTTCACAGAAAAACATCGTATTTGACTTTTTGTTTTTGACTTATTTTCTGTGTTTCTTTCCCCTCACTAACATGACAGCAAATTATGGTTGTTTAAGTAAGTGTGAAGGACAAAAAAATAATTATCAGGCCTTTAAAAAACTACTGCTGATAAAGTGTCTGTATCTAAAAGTTATGTCCTTAATAAAACAAAGATAAATAGTTTTGTAAACATGGTCTATAAGAGCTATCATCATCCTTCTGTTCTTTAGTTCATTATCTCTTGTTCAGTTTTTAGCTAATAACGATTAGATGAATGTAAAATATATAATATGTATGTATAGACATATGTCTAAAAATCCTATTTAAAATTGTTCTCTGCTAAGTTGTTTATGTACCAACTTAGCCCCACTTCATCCCTTGAGTTTAGGAGCCTTTTTATTTTATACCTGAATGATTCACAGGTCAAAGTTAAGCAGTTCAACAAACAGAAGACAATCTTCTAAAAGTGCCGGGTACTCGTCTGGGCTGAAATTGAGCTCTTTTCCAATGTAGAAACTATTTGTGGCAGTGTGGTTAAAGGAGGCATCCTGTAACCAGTGGGTTGTGCTAATCACTTCACCTGCCTTGCCTACTAGCAGTGGTCGGGGGTCCTGTGGTGCCAGTGTAAGGCAGCCTCCCCTCTGTCACTCTGCCACAGGGCAGCTGTGGCTACAATGTAGCTTATCACCATTAGTGTGTGAATATGTGTATTAATGGGGGAACGATTGAAGTGTAAAGTGAGTCTGTAGGAACTTGATAAAGCGCTTGATAAGTTCTGTCCATTTACCAATCAGTAATCTGGGCATTAATTATTTATTTTCTTTAAGATTAGAACTTGCATGCCTACATGTCAAATGCTTTAAAATAAAAATGAATTCGTAAAAGAAAATTGTGTGCTGGTAGCTAAAAGTTGTTTGTTTATTTATTTTTTCACCAGAAAGTCTTTCAATGTTTTCCGGAGTACCAAAGGGGGAGAACGTTCTGGTGGACATGGACAGCAAGGGTGGAGATCTGTTCAGCGCTGAGGACGCTCATCCAACTGGAACAGGAGGCACTGGAGTTCTGTCAAGGTACGAGCCTCAAAGTTTTTACTTTTTGTCTTCTGCACCTAAATCACCACAGAATGTCTATATTAATCCTAATATACAGAAAGCTTTTAATCTTTTATAATCCACACAATATTTGTCAGCATTTCTCGACACCTTTCCACATGTTTATGATTCATTATCTTGTTTTATTTTGTAGGCTCTGGCTTCCTAAAGGCATCTCGGCCAGCGTGGCCAAAGAGTGGTTTGACAGGCGCAGGCTGTCCATTCGACCGTGGGCCAGTTTCGTAGACCAACGAAAGTTTTCAAAGCCTCGAAATTTTGGCGAGTTGTGTCAGAGGATGGTGAAAAATGTGGAAGTTTACAACAGCAACTATACGTTCATATTCCTCGGCCTCATCCTCTACTGCATGTAAGACCTCCAATTATTCTGATTTGGAACGTTTCTCTCTTCTGCTATCAAAAACAAACAAACAAACAAACACAGTTAAAGTTCTTCAAAGATCTTTAGAAAGAAAATGTAAACAGATTGAAATCAACATATTCATGAAACAAATGCTGCTTTAAAGCTGTCTGATGTTATTTTTCTGCTCTTCAGTATCAGCTCACCCATGCTGCTGATTGCCTTAGCCGTGTTTGCCGGCGCCTTCTACATAATCCACCTCAAGTCTTTGGAGTCCAAACTGGTTGTTCTCGGTGAGTAAAGCTTTCACAAAAGCACATGCCTTCAAAAATGTGACGGATGAAGTGAGCACATGTTAAATTAATAGTAAATGATGTTACTGTTTGTCGTCATGTAGCCTGTTTTTTGTTTTCTAAATATAATTTATAAGGTATATATTAACTAACTCTGTATTCAGTGTTTTAAACGACAGTATTTTTAATATTCTTGTTCCCCAGGCAAAGAGCTGACTGTTCCTCATCAGATGAGTCTGGCTGGACTCGTCTCTCTGCCTGTGTTCTGGTTGGCTGGAGCTGGAGCTGCAGTGTTTTGGGTTCTTGGTAAGCTAAACAGTACTCCATGTGCGAAACACCCAACGAGTCTCATTTACCAACTTTTCCTGCCGATTCAGTCAACGGCATAAATCCTTTCACTCCTAATTGTCTTTTGTCTCAGGAGCCACGCTGTTTGTGATCGGCACTCACGCCGCGTTCCGAGAGCTGGAGTCTTCGGACTTGGATGAACTCCTCATGGAGCAAGTGTAGAGATCCAGCTGATCTGTCGGCGAGTGCTCGTTAACCATCAGTCGTCTGTTTGACTCTGTGATTGAGTCGACCTTCAAGGGTTGTGAGCTGAAAACTGCTCTGGGATCTGTTTCTTTGCTTTAAATTTAAATGTATTCCTTGTATTTACCTGAGGGCATTGTATGAAGAAAACACCTTACCTTGCATGATAAATAAATGTTACACTCATACACACACATACTACTATATGCACAAATAATGAATTTCTTCATCATTAAAGCACATTACTTGTCGGATTATATGCCTATATGCATATTTTAAACCCAGGATGCCTCTGCTTTGTGATTTGTGAGCTACTTCTTAACTGTTTAATGGTACATCTCTTATATATTTTACAATTTTGCTTGAAAACGTATGATAACGACTCGTTTCTACTGATCAAGTGCCATTTAAATGTTTATGTCTGAACATTAGGCTCAAGTTTGTTTTTAATAGAAAAAAAAATGCAAAAGTCCATTTGAGATGGATTTTTTTTTTATTTTATTATTGGCATTTTGTGTTAGATATAATGTTGCTGATGTTGCATATTTATTAAATCTGCTTGAAACATTCAGGTCTGAAAGGTCATTAAAAATAGTTCATCACTTGTTTCACATTCGATGGAAATTAAGTGTTTTGTATATAAATTTTGGAAGTGCAATAAACTCTTTGTTACTGACCACGTTGAGGCTTGGTTCTTTTCAGGATGCTGGTTCTGTTTGCGTGGCAGCAGTCACACTGGATTCTGCTCCACGTCTTGATGCACAGAGGAAAAAGACGGAGCCAAAGCAACGATTCCTCTCCTCTCCTTGTCTCTTCGGGCACACCAAAAACTCCACCCCCCCTCCACCGTGACCCCCTGCGACCCTGTGCTCTGTGACGGCGCAGCCAAAGGACCCCGTGCTCACGTTGCCATGGCAATGACCTTGGAGGGCCCCAGTCAGACGCGCACTCGTCCGCGGGAACACTCGCTTACACACTGCGGCAAAGCCAAGCGATCGATATTCTATTATATGTAGGGTGGTGTTGGAGAGAGGGGGGGGAGTCGCACTGCAGCGAGCTCACTGCAGAGACACGGGGGAAATTAGAACAAGGGTGAGGGCGAGAGGGTGTTTGTCAGCGAGAGTGACAGAAAGTGTGTGTGTGTTTGAGCTGGAAACAGTGTCATTGGGAGGTGGTGGATCAGTCCCTGAAAGTTTTTGTGCTTCTCAAAAAGAACCCTTAAATTGAACTGAATGTTCTCAGTCTTTTATCGCATGTTTAATTTAATTTACCTCAGGAAATGAGAGGTTTATTTTAAATAAATGATGCTTCAGAGGTGGAACAGTTAATCTGTTCTCTACATTTACACCACAATATGTCATCTAAACAGTGATTTTTGCAGTTCTGTCCTCTTCTGTCATCCTCACCCTCGTTTATATTCACGTGGTCTGCAGGGCTGAACGTTTCCAGCAGACAGAGGTTTTGGTGCATTACCCTGGGCTGCTGCCAACTCTTCCTCCTATAGCAGGTTTTCACAGTTTGTAGGCTGAGGTGCAAATCTTTTCACAGCACTAGGTGGCATCTAATCCACAAATTCTGCAACAATATTTTCTGCTTTTTTAGTTTAAACCCAGGCCTTACAGTTGTGATCACAAATTTGCAGGATATTTGTCATCGAATATTAAAACGAACCACTTTCAGGTGTCGCAAACAAGGTAACAGGATGGAAACCTGTCTGTGTTCATCATTGCATTTAGGTGCAATAAGATAAATCTGCGTTTTTAAACAGCAAAATTGTTTATTCCTAAGAAATAGCTAAGATCTATTTTTTTAATCATATAAAATAGATAAACTAAGAAAATAGCTTGGAACAAAGGCAAAAAGAAGCAGGTCTGGGTTGTATTAAATGTTCTAGATGTTTTATTGATGTTGGTTTCAATTATTTGACACACACATTTTCTACTAGTTGTGTATTTTATTTCTTCAGTCTCAACGTTTTTCAGCCATCGGAGACCGCTGGCCCTTCACTGGTCTCCACAACACATACGTGCACACGCGCGGATCTGGGCCCGACTGGTCAAACACATCTGAACTGGACCCAGATCCGGTCCAGTAAATAGGCCTCAGGCACATGGACTCAACTGTCATCCACTCACCACAGCACAGCACAATTCACCACATCATACCTGCACACATGCAGTGACGGGAAACCTGAAGCCTTTTGGTATGAACACAACCTGAAGCCCTGCTTTGCTGTTACACTTTAGCCTCCTGAGAAACCAGCAAAAAATAATTATAATAATAACCAAAGATAAATCAAATACAAAAAAAAGAGAGACAGATATCCTCACTTTTTTAATCTCACCAATATTGTAGATGGCCTTCATGAATGTATCTCTCTCACTTTGTTTCTCAACATGTTTTTTTATTGTTTCATTTAAATTCAGTATAGAATTATATAGATTTCCTAGAGCACACAGAAAGATTGAGTTGTCTTTACCAACATGGGAGAGAGAATGTACTGTATTAGTTATTAACAAGGACAATGGTTCACACTGTGCACACAAACGGAGACAAATGGGGCAGGAGGGAAGGGAGAGGAGGGGTGTGAGAGACAGAGGAGGGGGGAGAGGAAGGACAGGACACCATGGGGTGTGCTCTGTTAAGCCTAAATGAGGAAAAGCAGCTCTCACACACCTTCCCTCCCACATTAGAAATAAAAAAAGACAAATAAAATCATCCAAATCCCTCCTGCTCCACGTATTTAAAAAAAAAACAACAACACTGTGGCCGTGGAGAACAGAAGAGACGGAGGATGGACGCGGTGAGCTCGTCGGGTGAGAGGACCACTCTGTGGGTCCTCCACAAACAGGAAACGGAGGCGGGAGGTGGCAGTCGAAGTGGTGTCGGCGTTGAAATCACACTGATTTTTTATTCTTTTTTTTTTATCTGTGTGTGATTGGAGGGCAAGCAAAGGGGTGGCGAGGAAAAGCAGGGGGGAAACGAAGGTATACAGAGGGGGGGGGGGGGGGGTGACGGAGCTGGATGGTCCTTTTCGCAGAGCACTGACACTCCCTTTGTAGCTTTAGTTCATTCAAATCTACATACACAATATGCAGCTGCCGTTTGGTAGATATATTGGTTTAAGTACACAGCAGTGAGAGGACACATGCAAAGAGTATCATAGGAGGTAAGGAGAGAAGGCGCAGGTCAATGTAGAAAGTTGTAAAGGTGCTTTTGCTGTTTTTAATCTTTGGGGCAGTTGTGATGAAAATTTGCTTCAAAGCGTGTTTCTTTTTTTTTTGTCTTTAAAGGGGAAGGGGCATCTGGAGATGTAGCTTGCCAAGGATGGAGTGACAGGGATAAAAGTATGAATAGAAGATGTAGGGGGCTTGAGCGCAGGTGCTTCGATGATCAATAGTATGTCTCCTTTTCCACCCAACCTGAAGTGCAGATAAGAAAAAAAACAGAAAAAGTGTTTTCATTAGTTATAGAAATAAGCAAATCTAATCTGATTTATTCTTCAACTGCAAAGCAGGTCTGCCTGTCTTCCTTTTTCTTGAAATCAAGACTGCACACATTCTGAGTACAGGAGAAATGCCTCTGAAAAGATCTTTACAAGATGGCCCACTGCAAGGCTTTAGCAGGTCATAGGTGTGTGTGGTCACAGTTGGATTTATTGAAGGAGAAAAAAATACAATTTTCTCAACTATAATACACCATAACTGCAATTTATTAAAAAGTGCAGACTGTTTAACTAAAACATGCATCTATAAGGAAGTATTTAAAGGGAGATAAAAAGACTCACCTCCAGGGTTTCGGCGAAGGATAAGTTTTCGTATTTCATCATAAATAAAGATGAGAAAACTATAAGGAAATGCACAAAACCACCAGGAAGGTCTGCGGACAAATCAAGAAAACCCAAATCAAGTAAAGAAAAACTGATTGATTTGACTTTAATGACGTGACACATTTGTCTCTGACACTTACTTTAGAGGATACATCCTGAGAGCCACGTCCATGCCTGGGGTGTAAGACAGGAAGGCAGCTAGAGCTGTCTCTTCAAACAGGCCAAAGATCAAGATCTTGTTCCTGAGTGCAGAAACACAACAAATATTAGCAAAGATAAGCCACGCTAAAGCCAAGGTAACTGAATATGTGATATTTAAAGTCAGTAGACAACTTCTGGTGACTGAAAAGGATTTAGATGGAGCTCTTGCACTCACTTCATGCCCTGCTGGAACACAGAGTTACGTCTGGTCTTGCAGATGATGAGATCAGCCCACTGCACTACCACAATGCTGACAAAGAAGGCTGTGTGACATGTGAACTCCACAATCTTCCTTTGTTCATATGTCTGCAGAGGAAGGAGGAGAGAAAAAAAAGTGAGACCAAGTGGCAAAATCCAAACTCTATCAAACACACAAAACACACTTACCCATTGCTGTCCGTAGCTGTCTTCTAGGTCGTTGACACTGCGATCATCCCAGTTGAGCCTGATGCCCAGCAGTCGACTGGGCAGGAAACCATTTTCAGCCAGAATGACGAAGTAGCTGAAGAAGCCCCCAAGAGCCTGGATCATACCTATGGAAACAGAACGGTTGTGTTTTAAATCTGGAGATGGGTCTGAAAATATTGTAGCTATTGTTTGTTAACACGACTAATCCAAAAACAATTCACAGCCTGGATCAGAAAGTTTATCTACCAATTTGTCCATAAGCAATGCTGATGAGCCTCTCGTTCACAAGCTTGTCTCTGAATGGGTTCCTGGGCTGACGCTTCATGATGTCACTCTCAGCTGCTTCATAAGCCAAAGAGATGGCTGGAACCTTTTCAACCAGGAAGAAATGTCAACTTTTAGTTGTAATATAATTGCCTGATGCTTTATTTGTAAAAATCAAACAGTGTGGGTTTGATCAGCTCTCACCATGTCAGTTCCCAGATCAATACAGAGAATAGTGATAGTTCCCAGAGGCAGAGGAATGTTGGCTATGATGAAGAGCAGGAAGGGAGTAATCTCTGGGATGTTACTGGTCAAAGTGTAAGCAATGGACTTCTTTAGGTTATCAAAGATCAGGCGGCCTAACGGAGGAAAAAAAGAGAAAATTCAAATACGAAATAAATAGAGATGGTATTTTCAGAGGGAAACTTCTATTAATAATCTCAACAACCTTAAATCTATTTGGTTCCTGCATTTGTACACTACAAAAAATGTATTTCTAAAATCTTATATCCAGCCAAAAAAAATCTATTTGATCTTGTTTTGAGATTGATTTACTAAACAAGAACTGATTGTGTCAGAATATTAATCTTGTTTTCAGAATGTTT
>JAUBOC010000050.1:2080204-2092409 GCA_032275365.1 Anablepsoides cearensis
TGCACCATGTGAACTATATTTATCTGCAGCACAAAAGCAATTTATCCCCGACACAAAACAGACAGATGTAATAAAAAAGAAGATGCAGACAGATTAATGAGAGATAGCTGAGGAGCGTAAGAGGATTAAAAGTTCAGCCGAATTGTTCTGCCAAACTCTCTCACCCTGCCCAGATTAAATCAACGTCATGTCATATTCCTGCACTGCAGAAGAAATTCTCTGAAAAAAAAAAGATGAAAGAAGGAAACATGAATAGGACTGAGATTTAGATGTAGTATTATTGTCAGAAAAAATAAGTATATGTAGTTCTGCTGCTAATTCTGCTGATCTGTATTCTGTATCTCTATTCTCATGCAGATTTGGTAGATTTTGCTTCTGCTTTAAGTCTCCTTCTGAATGCGTTTTTGTATCACTGTCAGGGGCGGAGCCAGAGGGGAGGCAGGGGTGGCACCTGGTTGACCACCCCAGGAGCCACCCCTAAATAATTGACAACTGAGTGGGGATCTTAGATTTTGTGTTTGCATTTAGATATTGTCAAAAATTGTTCTCTGCAACTTACAGCATTTTCAGCTTTGTGTGTTTAAAAATGGCTGAATTGTAAAATTAGCATTAGCTGTAGTGGTTAGAGCTGAATTTGGCATTAGCATGGGCTATCAGCATGTGACCGTTCTTACGCCACAACAAATTCAATCTTGATTAAAATGGCTGAATTAGAGCCTTTTAAAGTTAGCTCTGGTGGCCATCTTGAATTTTTAAATAGCATTACAGAATTAAGTAAAGATTGTTTTTGGCTGTTTCTACACTAATCCTCAACTTTGCATTATTTGCTTTAAAAATGACCAAATAATAAGTTGCAATTAAGTAAGTTTATATATCACCTTTCACAGACACAAACATCACAAAGTGCTTAACAGAGAGCAAAATTACGAAAACCAATAAAACAGGTCTCAAATGAAATGAATAACAATTAAAAAACGGAAAACAACACGTAACTGAAAGTCTGAATAAAAATGTCTTAAGATGTTTCTGAAAAGAAGGGACAGAGGGAGAGTGTTCCAGAGCGTCGGGACCACAGCATGAAAATCTTTGTCTCCACAGGTTTTGCCACCAACAGTATTTGATGTGAAGACCTGAAAGTCCTGGATGGACAGAGAGACTAACATTGTGACTAGCATCCACATTATTAGCTTTGATCAAGCAGAATTTCAGCTGAATATTTCTTAAAAGCCATTTGGAATTGGCTGAGGCGGCCATCTTTTCTTATTGGTATGTGTCCTCTAAAAAACACTGTAGATCAAGTATAAGGGCAGTGAATAAATTACTCTGAGCCGAGACAGAGGAGTATGGCCATAGTGTACCATAGTGTTTAATATGTTGTATGTCAGCATATTTGCACCCAGAACATGTGACCCAGTTCGTGTGTGTGTGCAAAAGACCAGCGTCGGCTGCTGCTGCTGCTGCTGTGCCCAATAAGTCAGTGTGATGGAGTGCTGGTCCAACATTATGATAATCAGGCAACGTCAGCAATGTTTTTGTTATCTCTGCACCTACATCCCTCATGCTCCCTCTCTCTCCCACCCTGGACTACTTACTCAAAGACGTAAAATTTAAAAGATTGCAGAAAAAAGAGCAGTACCTGTACTCTGGCTGCTAATTTTAGAGCTTCATTTATCTTCTGAGTGTGTGTGTGTGTGTGTAAGGCTGTGTGTGTGTCTTGTGGCCTGCAGGCTTGTCCACTGGATGTGCAGCCATGCCCTTATCTTCAGCCCCTGCTCTGGCAGAAAGAGGCTGCTGTGTGCTCGTTACCGACTCACAGACACTGTTCTCATGGTGGGAGTGTGTGTAAGCGGAATTGCTACTTCACTGGCCACTCTTTTTTTTTTTACCCCCCACCCTTCCTTCTCTGAGTGAAGTCACGAATACAGTTTGAGGCGGTCGAGTCCCGTTATCTGCATGGCAGGTTTGTAAAGAAGAAGCTCGTTATTCAGCAGATTCCGAAAGGTGAAAAGTTAATCCGTCCTGCAAACCACGTCTGTTTCTGAGAAATCAATAAAATGACCCCGAATGTGGGGAGATGTCATGTTCTTTCTCATTATGTCAGTTTTTTTTTTCATAAATCCTTAATACAAGATCAGTACGTACATATACAGATTAGGAAAAAGCCAAAATATGAGAATAGGATTCATGCTAATGTCTTTAAACAGTCCACTGATTCCTTCCTCTTAAAGAACACCACAACCACCCATTTCCTATGCAAACTGTGCTGGTGGTGTGTCTGTGTCAGTGTCAGGGGGAGGGGGAGGAGGAGAGGTGGTCAGCTTTTCTGCAGACCAGTAGGCTGTATCCGCAGAAATGCACCTGTCAACCATTTTCACAGAAACCATTTTTCAATAAGTCGTGGCATCAAATGATCATCTGAGCACAACTTTTTTATTAAACGGTTCCAGCAGCTGCAGCTCACAGGAGCCCTGCAGAGCAAAATGCAACAATCCTGGACAGCATAGAAAGAGAAAACAACAAATTATAGAAGGAATTAAAGGCCTAGCATTGCTTAAAGGAATGCACATTACCCTCGTGCCAGAATTTCAGAATAAATCTTCCTTTGTAGAGTAATGGCTTTGGCAGCCATTTTTATTAGGGATGATTTCAAGGATTTAGGCATAATTACAAACACTTAACAGCAGGCACCTACATTTAGCAACCACACACACACACATACACACACAATGACTACAACCTTTTTTCACCAAATAAAACACTGTAGAGACAAATTCTAATGCTTAATAAAAACAGAGAAATAATGGATTTTTGCTGTTTTTATTGTTTGCAAGTATTTCTGACTGAAGTAGTCTTTTTGTGTTGTTGCCTTTTCTAAAATAGATTTTTTTAACCCCAGAATTAGAATAGTTTTAATTATTTTGAAGTGGGAGTTTCTGGAGGAGTTAGTCCAAGATGATTGGTCTGTTTGACTTTTGCTGGCAGAGTTTGTAAAAGAGATTATTTGACTATTTTGGGTGTGGTTTGAAGAAGCCAGGGGCAGCTGGGGGGACCTATATTTTAAAATATAAATATTAATTTTAGACATAACATGGGACAGAAAGGTAGTAGCCACACAGAATTTGAATGCTGTAAACATGGAGGGATGTGTAACAATTCTGCTCAGTCAAAACAGACCGAACCCGACTAAGATCGCTATTTTTGAATATGAATATTATTCATAACTCAAGAAAGAAAGGTGCTAGTCACAACAAATCTGAAGTCATTAAAATATATTTACATGTAATTATTACTTGACCCACAAAATAAGTCAACCTGACCCATCACGGTTTTGCCAAACTCCACCCACCCAGAAACCTCCACCTATATTCTAAACTCCGCCCACACAGACGATAAACTCCCCTCATGCACTGCAGAGACCCCTACTTGTTATTTGTGAAATTTTCAAGTTTTTTTAATGTATTTTTTAAATGTTGGCTTTTATTTTGTACTATTTTATATTATTCTTTTTATTTTATTTGGACTATTTTATGTTTTCTTTTTAATTTTATCCATCATGTATTTTATGTTATCTCTGTCCTCCTAACCACTCCAACATCCTTTGCCAAAACTGCAGTGAGCATCAACTTCAAGTCTGTTTTCAAACAGAACATCAGTAGTGGTGTTTGTGTGCATTCTGTGTGAAAAGCTGATGGAAATAAAAAGGCAAAATGGAGGCAACAAAGTCTCCGGGGTTGTTTGACTGGGGTGACCCTGACGGCTGAGTGGTTATCTCTCTGTCCTCTGAGCCGTCCCATGACGCTTCAAGGCAAGACAGCTCCCAAGGTTACACACGCCAACATGTGCGGATTGTAAAAAAAAAACAACAACTGTGGACAGAAATGTAGCGACACGTTAACGCCTCAGCAAAGCTGGAGGGATCGTCACATTTCCAGTTTAACTGCTATTATTAAAATTAACCACTGATCATTGGGATCATCTGGAGAGAAGGACGAGAGACGTACAGAGGACAGTCTCAGCTGTAAATGTTGACTGTCTAATAAAGCTACAGAAAATAAATAGTTGCTGTTTTCATTAAAATGATGGAAAACTGTCAGTATGATGGCAGGTTTGATTAAAGTAGCAAACATCTGGATGCATACTGGCAGGCAAACATGTGGACACACACACACACACACACATACACTCACACACACACACACACACACACACACAATTTATTATTTATTAACTCGATTAGCTCTAATTCCTAGCCAAAAAAAAAAAAAAAACTAAACTAAAGAAATATAGAGAATTATCAAATCTTAAATAGGATGTAAATATGAACTTTGCATAAAAAGTAATGAAATTAGTGTTTGGTAGATTATTTAATTGCTGTAACAAGCCATAAATCTTAGACCAATGGAAAGCCAATTAAATTCCCTTTTAAATGTTGCCACATTTGTAAGGAACATGCATCTGTGGGAGGAGCAGAAGAGCTGAGTATGTGGGTTGTGCACATGGAAAATTTGCCAAATTTTTTTCTGCCAAACAGCTTATTTTACTGTTGCTGTTGACACTTTCTGGTACTCCCAGGTGCTGGTATAAGATTTATTACTAAGAAGGATTGTTACAACAAAGAAATAATCTACCAAACACTGATTTCATTACTTTTTAGATAATGATTCACCCCCGTGACCCTAGATAAGGAATAAACGGGTATAGATAATGGATGGATA
Source organism: Anablepsoides cearensis (assembly GCA_032275365.1). Taxonomy (NCBI): domain Eukaryota; kingdom Metazoa; phylum Chordata; class Actinopteri; order Cyprinodontiformes; family Rivulidae; genus Anablepsoides; species Anablepsoides cearensis. The sequence continues at coordinate 2,084,920 of JAUBOC010000050.1, forward strand.
TAATTATTTAACAGACTGTATATTTAATAAAACAGGAAGTAGATACACCTTGTCCTGCTGAAAGTTGGCTTTGGTCGACTGATTTTAAACATAACCAAGAAAAAAAAACCAATTATACAAGCGTTTCTTTATATATTTATTTATATTTTGTGGGGTGCGACTTATTGATTTTAGAAATCCTGGGATCTTCCCCTCAGCTGATTACCTCCTGTCAACTTGTTGGTGCTAAAATAAAGTTTACTGTGTTTGTTGAACTGTTTTGTTTTTAGTATTTTTCATGTATGAAGTGAAAGAAATAGGAATAAACTGTCTTTTGTGACAGACTGACAGTGAATATTAAGAATTTAATAAAAGATCTCATTAACTAATAACAGGAATCCCTGATTAAAGCCAATATAGCTACAAAATTATTGTAATGCATTGTATAACCTGGTAAATGTTCTGCTTTGCTGTAACACATTTACATTTATGAGTAAAGATAAAATTGGTCTCTCCTGTCCAGGTGGAGCTGGTGTATAACCAGGTAACTGTGCACCTGCAGCTGGAAAGCCGCCATCAGCAGCGCAGGAGGACAAAGGACACTAAACCCACGTTTCCGGCTCACATCTTGAGCTAAACCCATCCTGAAGGGAGTAAAATGTCTCTCATGTCTCTGTGTTTGACCAAAAAAGATGGTTCCTCCTGTTAAAACAAACCCATAAAGGTGAAAGAGGGATGTGAGAATGACTCTGCAGATCAAAAGCGAGCTGAAGTGCATTTTATTTAACAGCCACCTCTCTGTGCCTGCTCTGCTGTTATCCTCCACTTCACACCTCAGAAAGAAAGATGTTTTCCTGCCTGAGTCCACCGCTGGCTGCTGCTGATAGCTCAGGAAGCAGCTCTGATCACAGATAACACAATGTGTGGGAAAAGCCAGAATATCTGAGCTCAGCCAGGACGACGTTTAAAGAACAGGACGTCTGTTTAAATTAATTAATTAATTAATTAATCAAATAAAAGTGGAGACATTTTCATTGAGTTCTTCACTAAGTGCAGGAGAATGATGCAAACTGAGCTGCTGGCATTAAATATTAATTATTCAAAGCAGCCGGCGTCACGACTTCCCGAGGATTTAAATGTCACCAACAAAGTTCCCCACAGAGAAACAAAGTTGCATTTAACCAGTACCCAAATGAAATGTGGATTCAGAAATGTATTAGCATAAAACTGCTACAAAACTATAAAAACAAAAAAGAAGCTGCAAGTAACAGGCTTTTCAAGGTTTATGTGAGATTAATTTTTATTTCCGTATCACTTCTTATTAAAAGGAAACTGTCCTTTAAACTTGAAAAAACTTTATTTTTATTTTAACTAAATTTCACAAGCTCAACAATTTGCACCTGTTTTATTATTATTTCTTTCTTTCTTTAAATATCTATATGTAACTCGATCGATTTAACAATCTTCATTCTGCAGCCAGGTTTTACCTTTGTGTTGCTGAAATAAACATCTCTCTGAGAAACTCGTCTGATGTCTTTATTTTATACTGTGATATCGTGTGAAGTTGTCTTTTTGCTATCAATCTTTCAGTGGAGACACTGATTATTCATGTTTATGACAACCTCTTGACTGAAACTGTGGAGATAAATATAATCAAAAATGAAATAAAAAAGACAAATAATTCTTATTTTGATTGTTTTGAGAAAGCAACTTATTCATTTTTGAAATTTCCTATGATTATGGGCTGGTTGGAAAGCAGCGCAGCTATTAAATGTGGTTTATTTCGAACACAAGTCGCACCGCAGGCAGTTTGGTTTTTAGTTTGTGTTGCCATGGAGACACTTCCTGGCAACGAATAATCAAAGGACTGAGGTCGCCACACCACGTTAGACACTGGGTATATTGTTGGAAGGATGTTTGAGATGCAGCTGCCAGAAAAAAGACAAAGAGGAGTTATCTGAGTACAGTTAGAGAGGAAGAGCCGGAAGAAGAAGAAAAAACATTTCATGTTTTACCTTTTTCCAACACAATTAAATTCAAAATACATATAAAATTATATGTATATAACTTCCATTGTTTGATATTTTAACTTTGTTTTCATTTTTTTCATATTGTTCCATGATCAAAGTATAAAGATGTGTTTATTATTTTCTGATGGATTTTGCTTGTTGTATGTTTCAGAGGCACTGATGTGAAACAGCAACATGTGCCCGTCAGATAATTTGTCCTCTCAACATTGTAACACCTACACTCCTCTGACAGGTATTTATAGACCCACTTGTTCATCTGTATTCACATGATCTTTAAATGTATTAAACATTTAGAAAAACTCAAACAAACTTTGTCACATTTTTAGATTAAACGTCACATTTTCCTGAACATCTCAGAGCAGTTTAACCCCCCTGTGTGTTGTTATTGTTGTGAGAACACAAGGGGGGGACAAACGGATCAAATGTCAGTTTGATCTGAAGAGGGCCTCCCCTCAGCTGTCCGCTGGCCTTTTCCTGTCCTCCTCTTTAATCTCTGAAAGCTTCTGCGTTTTCCTCTTTCACAGCCTCTCTTACAGCAGGCCCCTCCACACTCACATGCCTTTCCACTTGTGGCTTCAGCGTCACTCACCACGGAGCTGGCGCTCGCTCCCGCCTCGTCCTGGTGGCGTCCGTTCACCCTTCTGGCCTGGTGTTTACAAACAAGTACAAGAAACAGAAATGGAAATCCGAACGGTTAAAGTTCTGATGTTTTGAAGTGGGAGCTATCTTACCTGCTGTAGATAACTCTTTGACTGATTCAACATTCATTTGAAATCTAAATTCTGAAATTTTAAACTCAGAGTCTGAAAATTTTTGACTTACCTAAATTTCTGACCAGCCTAAAAAAATCCAATATGGCCGACTTGTGCATGAAAAGTTGCAACAACTGCAGAAATAGATGCTTTATTGTTTGTCTCAGTAATTCAGTCCCACACAGATATAGGGCATTTTGAAGGCCCAGCATGGTCCAACTCCTACTTTACTGTTGCATTTGCATCAGGAGTGGGCTGTAAGTATATGTACTTGAGTACTCTACTTAAGTACAGTTTTTGAGAATTTGTACTTTGAGTGACATTTAAAAAAAAATACTTTTACTAGATTTTAATGGTAAAAAAAAAAAATCATACTTTTTACTCCGCTATATTCTCTAAGGCAATTTCCTACTAACCCATTTTTTACAGGAATAACCTTAGAAAATAAAACTGACAGTTTATAAAGCAGCATTACTGCGAACCACTAATTCAGGGCTGTACAACTGGCGGCCTGCGGGCCATATCCGGCCCATGATTGACCAAACTCCGGCCCGCCAATTGGTTCAAGCTGGTAAAAACCATGTCAATGAAAACTAGAAACAGCTGAAGATAAAACAATGAAAGTGAAAATAAAATTGGTTTAAAAATTTGGCAAGTCAGAGATGTCAAAATAATATTAGTGTTAAATATATGAGGCATAATGTGTTCTTTTTGATGTTGTTTAATTATCACTACTTTTATATGGTTCTGTATGTTGTATTCATGAGTAAATGCAGCAAAATAAACTATTTCAAAGGTAACAGATCTTTGTAATACTTGGTTTATTTACATAATGACTAATTGCTGGATGTTCGGCTCCTCAGCTGTTGGCCTGCAGTAACTGCAGCCCCTGGAGGAATTTAGTTGAATGGTCCTGCACTAATTATTTGTTTAAATTTGTTTTTTCAAGACAGCAGCAGTCCTCTTGGATGTTGGCTGTGCTCAGACTAGCCATAAGCTTGAGAGTCTGGATAAACAGTTTAATTCTGATCAATCTGAGGACACACTGAAGGCAATCTCCAACAGGTAAGATATTACCTCTTCACTTTGTATCTGTCCACAGAACCTCACTTCAAAAGATGTTTAGTTCATTTATTCTATTTGAGTAATTTTATACAAATTCTATACCCGTGTGTGTGTGTGTGTGTGTGTATGTGACAGGTGAATGTCCAGACCATTTAAAACTAGTTTTACATGAAATATTTGTATTTTAGCAGCTAAGAAAATCTAATTTTGGTTTTAGTATTACTGCCAGCTTTGTTTCCGTCTCTTAAAATACATCTTTGTGTGTTGTAATCCCAGTTAGGCTTCAGCTTATAAATAACCATGTAGCTTACTCACCAACCAAGCCATCAGCATGCAGCCAAACATGCTCATCATTGTCATGCACATGATGAGTCTGGGCAGCGCGTCTCCATCGGGTCAAGTTGCTGCTGAGCATTCAGAGCCACCATACGTTTGTTTTCCTTGCAGGAAAAGGTCACTCGGTAAATCCCTGCTCACCTACTTTACTGTAAGTCAAGTCGTTTCCTCCTTCCCCCAACTTCTCTGTCCTCCCCGATTCTCTCAATCCCCTCTACTCTATTTTTATCCAGCTTAGTAGCCTTCGAAAGGCCTGAGAGGTTTATTCTCTGCCTCGTTCCTCATTTGTTACCTGGCTGCCAATTCACAGTCTGGTAATCCTGGAAAAGTGCTAACCTCCAGAACTCTTACAGCTTACATAACAACATGCTCTGAAAACTTGAAAAAAAAAAAGATGTTGCCATCTCTGATCCCTTCAGAACTGCCAAACACATCGATGCACTGTGACTTCCCATCACTGTATGTTTTTAATCAATACAAACAGAGTCATTAGGAAGTATTACAACTCCTGGTCGATTCCAAGCTCGTATCTATTGATCTAGACGTTCGTAAAGATGGTTTTGTCATCGTGGGGCACTGGAGTTCAGCTGCAGAAAGAATAACATTGAAAGAAATACAGTCAGAGAAGTCATCTCAAACCATCGCACAATTAAAACCAGCCGCTGTAATGATCCAATTTATTTGAATAAGCAGACTTTTGGTTTTGAAGCTTGAAGCGGCCTTCAGCTGCAAAATCAATGATGCCATCAAGACCTGATTAGACTTTCTGCACAGCCCGGTGTACATGTGTGACCAGAATACAGGCCTGGAACAGACTGCAGAGTCACGGTGTGCTTCATCTGCAGCAGCCCAGGCTAATCTGGTTGATTCAGGACACAGCTGCACACCCTACCAATTAATACAGATAAGCTGCAATACACAAGGGCTCTCCACATTGTGTCAGTGCAGGCCGGGAGATACAGATAATCCCCAAACGCTGCGTCTTTGGCGTGCTCAAACGACATCACCGGGATGTAAAAGACAAATCTATGCGCCGGTGGATAACAATAGTGGAGGAAATGCAGCTTAAAGATGGAGTCAGACAAGAGCAGCGGAACAAGAAGCAGGTGAGCTGCTGCAGTCCTCTCACAGAGCTGTGTGGGTAGTGTAGCATCAGTATGCTCCACACTGTTTTATTACCAACTCATAAATGGCACCAAGTGACAGTATTCATTAGAAGCTGAGCTCTGCCCACACTAATGGTGTTTTCTGTATAAAGATCAGCTGCTCGCGCTCAGTAAATAAATACTGCCCCCAGGTGGTGAAGCTCATGAACGACAACTGAAAGAAATAAAACAAACTCAGAAGTTATTTTTTAAATAGATCAAAAATGTACATGTTTATTAAATCAGCAAAAGGTAACTTTGAAAAATACAACTCAAATGTAAGATATTTCTAAATAAACTAAAATAAACACCTGCTTGGTTCCAACACACTAAAAAACATTAGGTTTATAAAGGAGGTGGTTTAAGAATCAATGAGTTTCATTTTTTTTTCCTTTTTTAATTTTTAAAATGGAGTAAAATAAACATTTTTAAAATCATTAAACACTATTTACACCTGAAGGGTTTTCATCATCATAATCCAGATTTACTATTGGAACTCACTTGCATATAATTTAGATAAATAATAATAAAAAAAGTAACTTCTAACCTGTGTTTAGTGATTGTAGTTTGCATTTGTATCCATTAAAAAGGAAAAATAAATGTAACAAACAAAACAAAGCTCGAGCTGCTCTCCCAAACTCAACCCCTGCGCTCTTTTCCCACTGCAGCAGAGCAGCATTTCATTTTCACAACAAAGAGCAGGTGCAAAAAGTCAAAGTATAAAAACAACAAAATAAATTTATAAAAGAATCAACTCAAACATCTCTCACAGTAAGAAAAGTAGCGTTGCATCAGCAGTTAAAGCTTCCAGACGGCAGTTTAAAAAGCCTAATGTCGCCACGGTCTGTGGCGCTCGTCTTGGCGCTGCCTGATTAACTGCAGCTAATAGCTTCTCCACAGGGCGCCTGGTGCACGCCGACTTCATGCCAGCTGGGTTTGGAAAACAACAACAGATACAACTAGGGGGAAAAAATGTATTCCTGCATGTTGTGCTTCTTTTGCATGGAAAACCAGAGCACGACGGCTTCAAGCTGCTGCAATCTAAGTGTTGATTACCTGAAAAATTCAACAGCATTTAAAAGATTTTTGATCTGTCTGCAGTGTTTTTTTACATCTTGTAGCTGTGTGCTCCAACTGGGCAGACAGTACCAAAACAACATTGTGCTTATGGCTCAAACTGATAAAAAGCAAAACATACCTGAACCTGATCATTTTCACAAATTAAAAAAAGACAAACTAATGGCAACAAATGTTCACATTTCCCAGTTTTTACTCCAACAGTCACGTTCAATCTGTCATTTTGAAAACCAAAATGAATCCAAGTCATCTCCAGAGAATCCTCAAACAATCATGGGGGTCGACACGAAGCTCTCCCCACGGCTGACGTTGGGGATTCCACTGTAGTCCTGGGGCTCACTGTCTTGGCGCATGTAAGGAGGGAGAACCTCACTGCTGCCTGGATCGTCCCAGCCTGAGGGTGCAGCAGAGAAGTAATGCTCTCCATCATGTGCTTCAATATCATCGTCGTCTTTGTTGTTGTTGTCATCGTCGTCGTCATGGTAAGCATCGAGATCCTGGAGACAACAAGCAGAATGTGAGTTTTTAGCAACAGATGCAAAAAACTTTACAATTTACAGACTTTTGATTCTGATTTATTTTTTATTTTTTTGGAGGTGCTGCAGGAAAGGTGAATAAGTGGAACAGCGTATAACCACTGCAGAGTAGAAATAGTCTTAAAAGGCAGTTTGCACCTGATTTTACAATAAAAGCTGTTCTTTAATAGAGCGGCAAGAATAAAATAAAATGTTGAAAAATGTCAAACGCATTTACATTATTTACCTCTCGCTGAGAGTAAAATCCTAATTAAAATTTTTCCCACTAACATTTTATTATTTAGCTCATTTTTACTAAATGTTAAATTTAAATGTTGAAAAATATATGTAAATTCTAAATCTCAAATTTAACAGTGGAAATCTAAATTTAAATGGTAAAACTTGAATGTTGTGATTAAGTTTATATTTAAGTATTTCAAAATGGAATGAAGCCTTAATTGTTGATGCACGACTTTTATTATGATGTCATCAATCTGTGACAAAAGCACCCGCTAACTAGGGGTGTAAATCACCAGCTTTATCACGATACGATATTACATCGATATGTTTGAATGACGATTCGATATTTCT
>JAUBOC010000050.1:2106585-2117000 GCA_032275365.1 Anablepsoides cearensis
TCATGTTTTTGATCTGAGTTTGTTTTACAGAATGAAATGTCTGAATGAGTGCTCATCCAAGACTGGTGATTCCATACGTTTGTATTAGCTTGGTGCCAACAGGCTAAACTGAGGTGCTAGTGGGGCCTCAGAAAGCTAAATAAAAGCTAGATAAAAAAAGAAGTAAAATTTAATCTAATAAATGTTTAAATTATCATCCTAAAATCAAATTGGTTTTTCCATCATTATTTTCAATATATAAATTTACAATATCATATGTTGTATATTATTTTATAATAATATTAAATTGCATTTTTCCCCCATTTAATTATAGTAAATTTTTTGTATAACCTTGTTTGAGGGGGCGGTCCCTGGCCAGAAGTAAAGAAGCTTTTTTATATGGGTGAATATTAGTCTCAAGGTTTGACCAAAGTGGCTGCAACTCATTTTTCTACTTAAAAGGATCTTGTTTTGAAATTGTGTCACAAAAGGTGGATGATGATATGCAACACCAGGTCTTTAACTGAATCTGTAGCGGATACAATTTTAATGGAAAGAAAGCCTAAATGTAAGTGAATGTTAAAGAGATTAAACAGCTATGGTTTCTTAGAAGAATCCATTTATTTTAAAGAGGAAGAAAAGTGTAATTTGAGCTGACTTCAGGCAGGTCATCTTTAAACCCGGACAAAAAAAAAAAGTGTAACTTACAGTAAATGTTGCAATCTGAGAATATCCGGCAACCTATTTTACCCCACAGTGCCTTCAGGCTTTCCATCCATCTTCTCAGCATGCTTTTACCGCTCACTCCCCTTCTCTCTCTCCCCTTCTCAAACACACACAAACACACACTTCTCTTTCCTCCTGTGCCACTGTCACCGCGGCCTTGAGGCCAAGCAGTCAGGAGCAGCTGGTATGTTTACCTGCCCTGCTGACCACGACTAACCTCTGGCAAAAAGGAACTCTCACCTCATTACCCACCACTCAGCCTCACATCCAACCTAAAACTTTGATATCCTCTTTGATTTCTCCCCTACAGCCAAGATGCTACGCTCTCTCTTCGGCAGCTCTGGCAGCTAAAAAATGTAACATATAATGAGAAAACGAGACGGGGGGAGAAGAAAAAAAATAAATAAATAAATAAAGTCAAGGACTGGGCTACTACTACTCGTTTCCTCTCTCTCTCTAAGCACAGAGAGTCAGTTCGTTTGTTTCTTTCAACTCTCACCGACTCATGAGAGCGCTCATCGTGTCACACTCCCACCAAGTTGCTCACAAAGGCTGCCAGAAGAGAAACGAGGCACAGAGGAAGAGGGAGATGGAGAAGGAGGAAAGGCAGTGTCAAACATATAGGAACGAAAAGAGAGTACTGACAGAATAGAAGATTCAGTCTGGAGGATGGAGGGAAAAAAACGAGATGAAGACAGCAAAGTAGGAGAGGATTCGAAGAAGAATGCGCGTTTCAAAAAAAATCCAATCGTTTTTATCTGAGAACTTGATGCATGAGCAGAATTTGTTGAGATCCTTTGCTTTCTAACGATTGTTGTCGAGTGCTGTTTACCGTGTTCGCACCTGCTGTAGTGTTGACCTCAAACTAGGCAAACAAAAAGAGCCTCACACAGAGTCCTGAGAGCACCACAGCAGTAATAGGCCCCATCTCTCCCCCAAATGGCCTCTCATCAGCTTCTGATTAATGGCACACAGAGCCATAATGGTCCCGCACACTCTCAACATTCATTTACTTCCCTCTCCATCCAATACCCCTGGAGAGAAACCACAACAATGCGAGCTGTCGAGACACCCAAAAACTGCACTCTCGCTGAGCCTGAATTCAAATGCTCATTAAGAAAGACATTTCCTCTATTGCCATTTAGTTATGCAGTGCCACTGGGAGCCGGTGGACACAATAGCAAACAGCAGAGATGGGGAAGGTAGAGAAAGAATTTATGGTTCAATTTATCTGTACGGAAACAAAGAACGGTTTCATTATTGTTTAAACATGTTTGATTGGCTGGTTGTCATGGGGAGCTGTTGATTTATGCTCTTTTGCAAACGGGATGCAAACCATTCTGAGGCAGGAAAAACAACACTTTCACCTTCTGAAAGTTGGGTTGGGAAACGTGAAACGTGTTCTCCCTTTGATTTCTGGGACCGCTGTGTGTCGTGTCACCATCCTCAACAGTCACCAGCGTGTCTGTCGAGCAGCTCTGTCAATAATGCATCGCGCCACACTGTTGCTGCAGCTCTCCGCGCTGCATCTTTAAAATGCAAAGAGACAAAATCTAAATGTGGGCATGCACACCCTGCGCAGGCAACCTAATGCTACGAGCACAGATGCAAATTTCCACAGACATGCTGTAAGCCTCAGACGTCGAGAATGAAAGATACCAAATTGCTCTACATACGTCAAATGACATTACACCAAATATCCACCATTAAGACCCCTCCTTGCAGCATCAATAATGAATAAATCTACACCCTCTGCTGCGGACTGAATACACTGAAGGCAACGCTGCTGATCTCATTGTTCCAAAGTAAAAGTGGCTGCAGGCGCATGTTCGGTAATGGAAATGCTCCTTCATGCACCATTCATCTCAATATTCAGGCCTTAAACTCCTCAATCTCTTCCTGATCTCATTCTTGCCCGCTCGGATGCTCTTCTGTCTGTTTCTCAGAGTGTGGGTTTCCCTCCCGTCGGCAGTATTTACGTTCGGCGCACGAGGATGTGTGCGTGCCGTAATCAATAGAGTTCGGGTGAAGGACACTTTGGAGCAGACTGAAACCCAAATTCAAGCCAGCATGAAAGACAACATGACAGAAACATTTGCTCCTCGACCTGAAGGGGCTCAGTGTGACACCTACCCCGACTGTAGAGAGCGCGTTCAAACACACACACGCACACACTCCTTTACACACACTTAGACATGCCTTTGGACTCTGAATAGGGTCTCATTTAAAACATTTACACACTGCTGAATCAAAGCGGCCAAACTAATGAGTTATTGACCGATGAGCCTACACACACACACACACACACACACACACACACACACACACACACACCGCTAAATGCATCTATTCATAACAAACGTGACCAGTGTCCCTGTGTGTGTGGACGTGAAGGTGTGTGTGTGCATGGAAGTGCCAGGCCGACTGTGTACACACACAAGTCATTATTAGAGGTTTAGTGTGTGCTCACCAGTCAGTCAGGCTCCAGTCAGAGGAGTCAGCTTAAGGGCTCATAGCAGCTCCCTGAGGAGACACTAAATACCATCAGCCGTTTAAATCCATCCATGACCACTTTAAATATGCAGCACACACTCTCTCCATTTTTAATAAGGGCTCTAAGCAAGACAGAGGAGGGGGGGGGGAGAAAAAAAGAAGAAGGGGAGAAGAGGAAAGTGAGAAAGAAGACGACACACTGAGAAGCAAGAGGAAGGAATTTGAGGGGGGAAAGGAGGTGAGAAGGGTTTGTTGCATTGATTTCTTGGCAGTCTGGCATCGGTGCTGATCCCCCCCCTCAAAATAAAAACCCCACAGATGTGTCAGAGCCAGTTAGGTATGCAAGAATAGAGAGAACACGCACCCAACACAGTCACATGTGAAGATAACACGTATACAAACACTCGTGGAAATATATAGAGACGATGCAACAAAATGTGTGCGCTGAAAGCAAAAGCCCCTGCGTGAAAGCAGAGAGAGAGGCAAGAAAAAAAAAAAGGTTTGATGCCTTTCAGAGGCAAACCAGGTATTCCGCTCCAAGTCAGAAAATAAATACTATTACACACACGTAGATGAGCAGTAAATTTCTCCTTAATCCCTGGCTTAACTTAGCTCAAAAACCTGTCTGCTCTGCTCAGCTTTCAAAGCACACCTGAGTGTGTGCCGACAAGCGCACTGCCAGCTAAAACAGCGGGGGAAAGTCGGTTGTACATTTTGATCTGAGAGTGGATGAGATATTAGGATCAAAGCAGGGAGCTGGGGAGAATCAAGCCATCTTAGCGCCGAATCCACAAGAAAAACACCCAGACAGACTACCTGATTAGCCAAGCGATTGTGGCCTAAGTCCAGGATGAGAGGTGAAAGGAATATTGATGATAAAGCCTTGGGCAAAGTTGTAGGTTGGTCCTCTAATAGCTATGAAATGACACAAATCAAGGCCAGATTTTGGAGGTTTGACAACTTTAAATGCACTGAATTACTGAACGACTCTCTTAACATGGTACTACATATAACGTAGAGCCAAAAAACAGACAACAAAATTTTATTTCCTGTTAAAAGGAATGAATAAATCCAGCACCATTGACTGGAACAAACCTATTATTTCCTTTGTTGAATTTTTTATATGGGTGAATAACATCTAAAGTGCTTTTTGCTTGTGACTCTTTAAATATTAAAATAAAATTAAAAGACTTCTGGTTAATATCAGATAAAGATTAAGCTACTGAGATTAGATCTTTGGCTTGTCTATCTTGTTTAGTATTCTGTTATTTTATGACAGATTTTTTTGTTAGTAAACCAGAGCCATGTTGGTTAAATGTTTAACTGAAATGAAAGCTAAAAATTAAAAAAAAAATTCTCTAACTGGTTTTATAAACTGGATCTACATTAAGAGTAAAAACCTTTAGAAGTCAGTTCCGTTCAAAATGACTGCCACAGAAAATCTAAAGTATTTTACAAAAAAATAACTCAGTTTTACATGGTAGTAGCCGAGAGTCATAACACATACTTTCAGTGTGATGTCTCACAGGATCATGACATTGATCCTGCCTCTACCATTTCTCAACATGAGACGATTTTATTTTAAAACCAGTAAGAAAAGTGTTTAATTACCTTATATCAGGGAAGGGAAACTGGAGGCCCGCGGGCCACATCTGACCCAGCGGTGACTTCCGTCCGGCTCACCAATGACTCAAAAAGTTGTCAAACCTCTAAAATCTGGCCTTGATTTGTCATTTAATAGCCATTAGAGGACCAACCTACGACTCCACTTTAAATCAAACCAGCTGATTTAAGTGCTTTAAGTAAATAAACAAATATTATTGTTGTTTTTATTTTGATTATTATTACGGGAGACCACAAGTTCAATTTTCTGTTTGTGCTAAGAATGCTGTTTACAATGAGGGATTTTAATATAAGTCAACACTACAACACGTTGCAGAAAGCTAAATATGAGAAGTTTATGAAGTTGCAAGTAAACAGTGACTTTTTACCAGAGTTATGACAACGCAGGAGTTTATACTCAAGGCGTTTTATTATGCACTTTAGCTCACTAAAATTATTATTTTTGTTTGCTTCAAATTTTTTGTATTCATAATTTATTAAACAAGAGCACAGTCGTTATACATTTGAGCATTCATACACATACATATGTATGTTTATAAACCTTTTTAAAATGGCAGTTTTGTTACATTTGGGTAAGTGTACAGAACTACGTGACCCTCTGGTAGTGTTAACAAAACATTTTGTCTCGTTCCAACATTTTAGTTGCCCATCTCTGGCCTATATGCTTTGACTTAATGTGTTTTAGCATATTTCACATGTGACTTTGACCTCAAGTTTTTTTACCCCAAAGACTGAGTTTCTGTAACAAACAGAAAAAGCCTTTGACCTGCAGCTGTGTGCAAACATTTACTAACACTCCACTAAAACCTATATGTCAACAGGAGTCACTCAACAGGAATGATGATGTTTCTAAGCGAGACGGATCAGTGGCTCGCCTCACACCATTTTCTGCTTTGGTAAAACACAAACGCACCCGCACAAGGCTGGCTGAGCTCGTCTGGCTCCAGGTGACAGGTGTGTCACAGCAGTAGGACAAGAAACCCCGGAGATCCTACTCGGCAGAATGAACGACCGACCAGTTAGTCAGCTAGCCTGCTGACTCACGAGCTGAAGGAGCTCACAGACTCGTCAAACTGGCTGCATTTTTTTTTTTTTTTTTTTTTTTTTTAGATGTGGGTCTACCAACACAAAAAGAAAAAAAAGGTAGACCAGGTGGAGATGCTCAGAGACACTCAAGACTGAGATTAGACATGGTATGTTTATTACCCTCTGAGCCACAGACGAAACCAGCACCCAGACCTCCGCTCATCCGGCTGTCAGTAAAAGCACAAAAGCACAGTTACATTTTCTTTGACACACCGCACTGGAATGTTAATCACCACAGAAACCCATTATCTTCACATCCTCTTGTTCCCTCTCTCAATTTGTCTCAGTCGCTTTTAAAAACCTGACAAACTCATTGCTTGTAACTGGAAAGTACCATTGTTTCATTGAGCGCACATGCAGAGCGAGAGAGAGAGAGACGGAGACATGAGGCAGGGAGATAAGGCGAGAGGCAGCAGCAGCGAGGAGAGGCCTGTCTGGCTGCTGACATAAATTGGGGATCATAAAAAGTGTCATCCTGGAATTAATTTGCAAAGAATGAATAAAGTAAAGTACCTCAGGGAGGTGTGTGATGAGTGAGGGATTCTACTTTAAGTGAAGAAAATACGAATCATGACTTTCAAAAAGAATTTGCAAAGCTTTATGACCTAAATTCCAAACAATGGTGAGCTTTTTTTTAATTAGTCAATAGTGTTATAAGCACAGTGTGTGTGTGTGTGTATGTGTGTGTGTGTGTTCGTGCCTCAGCTGTCACATACTTTTTAAAAAAAAAATTATTATTTTGCTGCAGCGCCTTCAGGAGGTGCCACATACATCACAAAGTTTATGCACACTGAATGTCAACACTGATGCATAATTTTTGAAAATAAATGCTAAATGTCACCAAATACCAGACTCGTCGACTGACGGCGGGACTCGCAGCACCAGAGGACGTGCTGCCGGCCTGCGGTCGCCACGCCAGCCGTCACACCAGAACCGAGAGGCTGGAGCTGCAGCGTGCACAGTTGTGGCAGCAGAAACAGACACGGCAGAGATTTGAAGGAGACAGAAACACGACAGAAGGATGCCGATGGTGTGGAGGAAAACAAGACTAAAGATTTGAAAAAAAAAAAAAAACACTTGCATTTCCCCTCTTTTTGTCTTTCCCTCATGCTTTTAATTGTAGATATATGATGTAAATTCATGCAATAAAACGTCTGCTTTGAAAAATTGATTTGAAATAAACACAGTATAAATGTGTTTAACCATGAAAAACACACCGATGGAACTACAAGAATTCAAGTTATATCTGAGATGGTTTTAAAATGTATTATTCTTGTTCTATATAACCTTTTAAGCAGCATAATTTTTTGCATTAATTGGGCAAAATCGTATCATGTGCAATAACAGTCAGAAAAACTGTCACCACTTAATATTTGGTTAGTTTGTGATTACTGCAATTAAGTGACTTAAGAAAGTCACTGTGGTAGAGAGCTAAAGCTAATGCCGACATAGAGCTAACTTTAATGCAGAATGCTATTGCAGAGCTAACCCTGATGCTAATGCCAAGCTAACACTAACGTTTAGGTTAAAACAATAATTTAGAAACATTTATACATCAATCATTTTTATACAACATTTATCTATAGAGTTTTTTGCAAAAAAAATATAATAAAATAGAAGCAGCAGTAGTATGTTGCTTTTCCAGAAGTATTTCTGCTGGGAAAAGCTTTTAAATGTGAGACTGATGATGATGCTTTAGTCTTTAGATTTTATTTATTTATTTTTTTTTTTTTTTTAAAGAAAACACGAGTATCTTCCTCTTGGGTTTTAATTCTATTGGACTAGCCATTAGTTTCTACAAACTAAGGTTGTACAAAAAACATCTAAAAACAGTTAAGATATTTATTTCTCATAACCTTCCACAGAATTCCACCACTAATTGGTAGATTTGAGCTACCCTTTTGAGTTTTAACAGCTTGCAGTAACACTAATTTTTGTCCCCTTTACATGGAAGAGAAAGGAAATAAATTAAAATTAATTTAATTGAACCCCTAATTTCACCACATAATTCTATTCAACATTAGAAGCACCATTATTGCCTTTCAGCTCGTGTTACCATCAGATCTCAGGATGCCAATTAGTGAGGTGTGGCTGGCAGATCAGGTCGAGGGAAACATTAGCGTTTACCTAATTGACCATTGAGAGCGCGAACCTCCTTTTTTTTTTTTACGTTACAACAGCAATTAGAAGCCTGTTGTTTCAACTTGTTGGGTGGATTGTGTTTACACCTGGGTGACGTCCCCTCAGTAGTTCCAGATGGAGTCTGGATGGTTCTATTGTCTTTGAATCACAATGTGTTCTGCATAAATTTACATTTCCCACTGACATGTTGTGAATCCGCAGGAATGATGAATGTGGTGTGTAAAGTACAGTCTGGAGCAGTGTTATATAATTATATACATAAGAGTTCTTCTAGTCTTAGTTTTATTTAAAGCAATCTGCAGACAACTAATGTATGTTAATATATTCAAAAATATTTCATCTGACTCAACTTGTGGTTCAATATTTTGTTTACATTCAACCACATGATGCATGTAGATTTCAGACATTAGAAAAATAGCCAGTAGTCTGCTTAAAATTAAACACCAATTTGTTATTAAACTTCTAAATGTTGATGCACATGGAGCACATTTGGAATTTGCGAGCTATAAAGTGCTTCATTTGACTCAAAGGGAATTTCTGAGTTCCCATAAAAAATGGGATGCCATCTGAAATCTAAAATCTGATTTAAACAGCCAAATTTCTCATCATCACTGACCTCAGACTTCAGAAAAGTCAACTCATGCCCTGAAATTGATAAAAGCTGCAGTAATGAACCATTTATTTACTCTTCTGTCAATTTGTTTCTCCATAAATCAGTAAAAAACATGTTACGGTTCAACATGTCATTAAAACGCATGCAAAGCAAAGAAATAAATATATTGTCAATTTTTATACTAATAGTTTTTAAACTTTAACTTGAACAACTATAATTAGGATTTCCAGTTGGTTTTCTGCAAAAGGAACACAGTTAAGTTGAATAAGACGTTATTACTACAAACGTCCGAGGTAAATAGTATTTTTAGGAATACAGTAACAGCCAAATTTCAGGCCTCCTGCTCAGTGTTCTTCATGTATAATGTTTTTTTTAAGTTATTAGATAGATTTTTTTTTTTCAATCAAACTGTATTTAATCGTTTTAAAAACCATCTTTAAGCTGTGCATTCTGCATCTTTTGTGCTTGAATCAGGCCTTTAACCTGCAGGTACACTGTCTGCTCAAATTAGGTTTATCAATGCAGCAAGGCTCCACATATTTATCTGCAAATATGATTACAAAACTTACAGCGTGAATTATACACACACACACACGAACACACACACACACACACACACACATCTCCAGCCCTGCAGCAACACAAACATTCATTTCCAAGTTAGGCGCCCAAGATTAGTGTCTCAAATTTAATATCTGAACACGTAAAAAGTCACAGTCTCCCATTCAGTTCCTGAGCACTGGGTTAATGCCATAAAAATGGGTTTTGTGAGGTCAAAGTGACTTTGACATTTTTGCGACTAAATCGAAACTTATCTCGAGTTGAAATGAGAAACTGAGATAAATGTTTTTCTTTTAAATCCCCTCAAGTTGTTCACCTGGAATACTTTATTCAAAAGAACATGAAGTTAAAACATTAAACCTTATGTAAACCTAACTGCACAGCTGGATTCCAAAAGATAAAAGAATGAGGGAAAAAGAAGCTTTAAAATGATTAAGTTGACCCTTTAATAGTTTTTAATATTTATTCTACTCATCCAAACGGTACTCATTACACCAAAGGGATGGGATGGGGAAAAAAAAAAGAAATCAGTGAAAAACGAAGCTGAGCACACAGGAGCGTGAGGACAGGAGGAAGAAAGGAAATGGGAGAAAATAAGTAACTGGGGATGCAGACGTACAGCTTAAACTCTTCCTCCAAGGCAGGAGACCACCAGCTGAGCTCCTCCAATGAAAAGCATTAATATGTATGTGACGTGTGCAGGCTTAGAGTAGTTTCAACATGCTGGACAGTGCATATGCATACATATATACCATAAACACACACACACACACACACACACACACAGTGTGGTCCACCACTATACCAGGCAGCAGCACTCATAAAGAAATCTGATATTCTTGAGATTTAAAGTGCCATGTTTGTGCTTATGACCTTTAAGGTTGAAGGGGTGAGTAATGAGAAGCGAGGCCAGGCCTGCCTCCGAGGCTGCTGAATGATAGACAGAGATGGAGGGATGGGGTGAGAGATAGAGATGGAGGAAGTGAAAAAGAAGAAATATGAAGGCGCTGTCACTCGCCTCCCTCCGGCTCCCCCAGCTGCTGTTTTCTCTCCCTCTCTTGATCACTTTTCATTGTCACTCATCCCCCTCGCCCCACCCACTCACCCACCGCCGAACCACTTGTACTGCCATTCGCCTCCGCTGCCCTCCCTTCGCCTGCCCTCTGTCTCTCTCTCTCTCTCTCTCTCTCTC
>JAUBOC010000050.1:2117010-2130444 GCA_032275365.1 Anablepsoides cearensis
TCGCCTGCCCTCACGACCTTTCTCCCCCCCCCCCCCTTTCCCTTTTCTTTCCCTCTCTTTTTTCATCCACACAAATGACTCAGTGAAACAGGTCAAGTGTTACCAAATTTCCCCTGCAGCTCAACCTGCCTATTACAAAGCCTGGCTCATTGCACCAAGACAAGTAATACCCCTTCACACACACTCGCACAGAGGACCACCTCGAACACAATAAGCACATAAAAATCTACATATCCATCATCTTCATCTCACACCACTAATTGTCACATTCATCATGTTGCTGTGTTTACCAGTTCTGCACCTTATTATTTCAGTCAAGATGTCAAAACCAAGTTTCCACTGCTTTTCATCAAAGTCTGACAATTCATGAAAAGCAAATACCGAAAATTTGTTTTTCCCTACATGAAGACAAATATTCTCACATTACCAGATGAAAAGCTGGTTGATTAAAAGATCTACAGATAAGAACAAAAGATCTTTTCCAAATGTTTGTCTTTGTTAGTTTTGAATCGCCAGGGAACAAAGCAAGAAATATGAGCATATGGCTTTTGGCGCCGTTTCTGGAAGTCTGATTTTTCCTGCTGATTATTAAGCTATGAAAATAATGTAGGGAAGCCGTTCATGTCTACACTGCAGCAAATGTAAAAACACACACGCACCGCCCCGGCTTCCTGCCACCTCTCCCGCCTAATTCACACTAATGAATCCCAATTGGAAGACAGAAACCCCCCCCGAGGCACAGGAGTAAAAGTGGTATTAAAGGGGAGGACAACAGAGTTAAGGGTCCTAAAATAGGATAAATGACCAAGAGGAACTAAAAGTCAACACACACGTTTAGCCTTTGACACACCCAGACACACACCATGACAAAACAGGTGCTCGACCTGCAGAGCGTGCGAATGCTTTTCCTCTGCCGGCACGGAGAGCTGTGATATAGAAATGCAACCACTCCATATATCAGTATGTTGGAGACCTATGGTAGATAAACGACCTGCAAGCGGTACCTGGACAGTGTGTGTAATACACAGATAAATAACTGGGAGCTGGAGGCGATACAACGACGCTCAGTCTCCTGGAGAAAGAGAGAGAGAGAGAAAGAGAAAGAGAGAGAGCGTGCACGCCGCAGCACCAACGCACGGCGATAAACAAACCGGAAGCGTGAAGATTGGGCCAGAACGTGCACTTGTTTATGAGAGTTTTGTTTGTTTGGATCCACTGAGATCGACAGTCATTTGGGAAGCTAATGACTCAGGAAAAACTGAAATGTACCGGAACAAAAATTAATCAAAATGCAAGTCTTGTGTTCATGCATCCCCAGCAGTGCTCTCTATGGTCTATTTTGGAAATTTTCAAATGTGTTCCCTCAAAACTATGGTGTTCCAGCTATTAAACACTGAGCAGAACGCAGCTCCTCGCACATGTTTTCATTTGCTGCTCCTGCTGCACGCTGGTCAAATCAACCTGGTTTTACTGTCAAGGTGGCAAAGATCAAACCCTGAGAACGATAAAATCTTGTTTATAAACATTTCACGTAGCCCTCCTATGATGCCAAATGCCACATTTGAATGCCATTTAATTTCCTTCGGTAAGATAAGACCTTTTGTCCATTCAGGTCTATTTCTTCTATCGCTGCCCAAAGCTGACAGTTAAAAGGACGAGGGATGGAGCAGCGCCGCTGTGCTCCGCATGGCAATGCTCAGCCATTCTCTAAATAGCTTTATCTGCTGCACATTAAACTCTGAAGAGTACTTCAGCACTGGCTCACAAGAGATACCCATGATGCTTCAGCTGTGTGGCGCAGAGCGAGTGGCCATGTCGCTGGAATCACTGCTGTTCCCAGAGGAGAGGAGGGGTTAATAAGGGGACCCAAACATATGGTGGACTTCCAGACAGATCTGCGGGGAGGTCAGCAGTGATGCTGCGCAGACACAAGCTGGAGAGATGATGTCTGACAGTCAGTTCATGTTGAGCATAAAAAAATTATCCTCAGAGAATCATCAATGCGTTAAAAATCTATTATCTTTCTAATTATTCATTCTTGAGGTTTAGATTTTTCTGATTGTTTTAATTTTGTGAAAATGTTAGGAACAATAAACATCTTACCTGTTGCAGATAGCTCTTTAAATTATTTTTGTTATCTAAACTGAGGTTGCTCAAAGGGGATTGATGAGTTAAAGGCTAGTCTGAGCAGGGTCAAGAACAAAGTGTTACACTGTTGTTTCAGTAGAAGCAATATATTTCTGTCAGGACCCAAGGCTGCACAAAAAGTATGTAAAGACTGTAACGACTTCAATAAATCAGGGTTTTATATTTCAGGATGACAGTCAGGTCTTTGTTTCAACATTAGATTTAATAGAGTGTGATATAAACTGATGTGCTGTGAAACAATCTACCAAATCAGTGTTTAAATTATTTCTTCTTGTATAACGCCTATCTATCCAACCAGGATACTCAAAGCGATTTAAATTACAATCTATACCCTAATTTACCCATCGGCACTCCCATTTATACAGCACTCTACAAGATCTCTCTACAAAGCTAATAAGTCAATCTATAGAGACTAATCAGTGAAAACCTGTAAAAATCCCTTTTAAATGCTGCCACATTTGTAAGGAACATGCATTTGTGGGTTGAGCAGTAGAGCTCAGTATGTGGGTTGTGCACATGAAAAATTTGACAAATCCTCTGTCAAACAGCTTATTTTATTGCTGCTATCGACTCTTGTTTCGAGCTTCTGGTACCTGGCCAGGTGCTGCCAATCAGGTGCCAACAATAAGATTTATTACAGTAAAGAAATAATCTACCAAACACAAACTTCTTTACTTTTTTGTGCTGAGGTTATTTTTTTCCCCCTCCTAAAACACAAACACCCCACAAATGATCCATGTACTCCACTGCGTTAATCATCCTAAATATTAAATGTGAATAATAATAATAATAATCATCAACAATCAACATACAGCAGTCCGTTCTTCAGTTTCAATAACAACATTCAGCTGTTCCTTATATTTCAGTTCTGTCCCAATCCACCTTCAAATCAATCCTCTATTCATTCCAGTTAGGTTATTTGATAGAAAAAGCAAGCGGGCACAAAATTTTCAAATCCACTTTGAATTTTAAATTCAATCTTGGATAAAAAAGAAAAGAAAGAAGAAAAAAGTGCTCAGAGCACAAAGTTAGTTTTTTTCCCCAAACAGCTGAAATAACTCATTACCTCAGCCTTGGTGATGTTCTCCATACAGATATCCACTGTTTGGGTTAAACCAAAACAGCTTTTAATTTTTAATTGCAGATTGTCCATCTACAAGTTTAATTATGCACATTTATGGTTGTATGAGGAAGAACTTACGCCTGTTAGGCCAACAAAACACATGGTGTGAAGGTAACCGGTGCATCTACTGCTAGCTTGTTCTGCTGATAACCATAAAAATATATGTAAACAACCATGTGCAACAATACTTATTAATGAACTTGAAACAGCATTTACATTATCAGCTATAAAAGTTTTAAGATGACAGCAATCCACTCAGACTAGCCATTAGCTCAATCCTGTTAGAATTAAACTTTATTTCTCCAAAGCGAGGTCATTTAAAATGTCATCTACAACAATTAATTGCTCAAAACCTTTTCACAAAACCCTGCTTCAAAAGATCCCAACTATCCCTTTAAATAGTTGCAGATATGTCAGAAGTGTAAAAAACAAAAACAAAAAATAGATAAAAAGTGAACAATGGAACATACTAAGCGATGCTGGTCGTGTCTAAAGATAAACACAGATACAGTCTTTAACAGACAGGTTTTTTTAACATTTAGTCTGTGGCAGATAAGAGCTGTAGAAAAGAGGACGGGGCAGAAGATGTGATTACCACAAAAAAAAAAACAATGGTTAGAGATAAGATGGCAGATAAATGAATGCGAGGGAGTCTGATATAAGGGAGGAGCTGACACATGCATATGAGCACACAATGACTCAAACACACAATTTTGTGAAGTTCTGGCATTCCTGTTCTCAGCGTGGCTGTTATTTAACGTCAAGCAGAGAAAGCAGAAGAGACTTGAACCCTGGAGGGAAAGTGGCTGGCACAGATAACATCACTGTGGACTGTCTGCGAGGGCTCACAGTCCAGTCCATCACTTCAACATATTGCATGTACCAGCAGATGTACACAGCAAACCCACACAGTGGATAAATACAGAACGAGCTGATGACTCACGCTTATTACTGATCCCCACGGAGCGGTTGCAAATTTTATAAACTGTAAATTATACAGCTCTGTGGTTTTCTTTTTTTTTTTTTGCATTTTTTTTAATACTCTGCTATGCCATTTATATAATTGAATTTAAAATTACAACAGTTTTGCATAACTTGAAATCCACCTGTCTAATGATTTGTGGTTGTTTGAAGGCAGCTCGACTCATAAGGGCTGAAAACAGGTGGGTTTTCTTACGTTACGATGAAAAAAATAAATATCCTCCTGTACGTGTCACCATAAACAAAGCTGCAAAGAAATGAAAACATCTGTTGCGCATTTAGACTCAAAGTGAAACTTACTTGTACAAAATGAGGCTTTTATAAACAATGTACGACGAGAGTACATTCAGCCACATAAGTTTTTTAAAGACTAGTTATGGGAATGTTTTTTTTTTTAAATATATATATGTATATATTTTTTTTAACATTGATGTTTTTCGGCACGTATCTTGTTCCACAATTTTTTGTGCTTTTCCAACAATTAATATATCAAAGCATTTACCTCCTTCGGCTACGACTTTTTCTAGTTCGGCCATTTATATTTCAAAATATTTAGCATTTTCTGAAATTTCAAAACCTTTCAAAATGTTCATAGGTCTTTACTGAACTTAGTACCTTTTACCCTGGTTCTGCTTTTCTTTTACTTCGTTGTGCTGATTTCAGCTTCCATTTTGTTGATGTAACTTTTGTGTGTAGCTTGTTCTGTACCTTTCTGCTAATAGAATTTTTTTCGGCCTCTTTAAGTTTGTTTTGCTAATTTAAGCTTTTTGTGCTTCTTGCATGCTTTCTGGCAATTTCAGCTGTCCGAATTTTTAGCTAATTTGAGCTTTTTTCAATTAAATTCAACTTTTTGTGATAACTTCAGCTTCTTACTGCTTAATTCAGTAAATGTTTCTTTGTGCTAATTTCAGCTATTTTTTAAAGCAAAACTCATATTTATAGCTATTACAAAACAAATTGTAAGTGCTTCTTTTCCTTTTTGCTCATTTGAATATTTTCATATTAACATATTTTAATATGCTCATTTCCACTTTTTTGTTCTGATTTTTCTTGTTTTCCTACTTTAAGAAAAAGCCACCTGTTCTAACTTAACTTACATTTACAGTTTTGCAATTACAACTTTTTCAGATTCTTTAGCAGCTTTCAGCAAACATCTTTCAACAGTAAGCATTCACAGTGCATTTTCGCAGGTTTAATTTGTTTAATTATATATAGTTTAATTTGTGTTTTATAAGTGGATGCTTTAGCTTCAGTTGATCGGTAAACTACACACTTGTAGTCAAAATACAAGAAATGCACATGTGAGGAGCTCTGATCTCAACCTATAGGCCAGAAAGATTTGAAAATATCTGATATGGTCGACAAAAAATAAAAATTGAAAAAAATAAAACTATTGGATAAAGAAACACATTTTTGTCAAATTATTAGTAGTGGATTCAACAAATACTAAATAGATTTTAAAAATGCACACAGTAAATAAAGCTTATATATTAAGTTTATACTGAAGCACTATTAGAGATGAACTCTGTTACAGAAAAGTACTTTTATATGCACATCTGTTAAATGCGTAAATGAACATGAACGCAATCACCCACAGTTTACTACGAGCCTGGAGGTCTCCAGAAGAATGTCTCGCATTCCTAAGATCAAATATTTGCAGGCTTATTTTGTTTTTTATTTTTTATTTTTATCTTTGAATTCATCTCTATCTCTGCAGCTTTTTTCTATCCGAGTGTCTGCAGACGTGCACGTGTCGTCACGAGCATGTACTTTGTAAGAGCTGCCTGTTGAGACGGAGAATTAAACAGCAAGAGCATTTGATCTGCAAAACACTCCGGGGCAAATACACACACACACACACACACACACACACAGGCTTGCATACAACATCAAAATCATTTCCGTCACAGAAGCTATTCTTAGGAGCAGCAACAAACCATTCTTTCCCTGATTTAATCTCTTTTATTCATATCCACACAGGCACACACACACACATACAAACGCACACAGACACACACTCGTGCACACTGCTCAGAGCTACACTCCCTGGTGGTCACACTACATTCACATAATGCTCTTTATTTTATTTATTTAGTTTGTAGGAAAGAATTTGTTCCAGGTAAGTCACTGCATGAAGACCTTGTGGGTCTAATTTAACTCAGCAACACGAGCTGCATCCTTCCTTCAGCTTGTTTGTGCAGGTGTGTGTGTGAGTGGAGGTCCGCAGCTCTCCGGACCACGTCAAAGCTCCATCTCTGAAGTCAAACTCAGATAGGCAGGCTTCCACGCCAACTGATCCGTGAGCAGCTTAAAATCAACACAGCTGCAGCAGCTCGGCCCTCACTGCCCTCCTTTCCTTCAGCCTCTCCATCTTTAGATCTACTCCCTTGCTCTGTTCTGCTTTTTGCCCTTTTGACCCCTTCCTCCTCGCTGCCTCCTCCACTCTTCTTTTCTTCTCCTCCCTGGTGCTCCATCTCGCATTAGTCAGTGGTGAATTTATACACTAGCTGCAGCTCTGTGGCTCTGGCCGAGGCAGGCCTCAGATCTCTCCGCCCTCCACGCCATCCTGCCCTCCCGTAATACTACCCTGTGCGCTACGTTCGCCTCTTCCTGCCCTTCTGGTTCTCGACTCTGCCTGCCCCGACACCCCCCTCCCCAAGGGAGACTCATCCGCCCAGCGGTGCAGCTCAACCAGTCCGTTACCTCCAGTCCTGTCAGCCCAGGACAGGAAAAGTAAACGCCCCAGGAGCCTCCAGGGAAAACAGTAAGACTCACTTCCCTTCCTGTCTGTCTGCACTGGTTTATAATGTTTGTGAACAGAACTCACTGACCAGAAGCAGGCGCTTCATCTGCTGCTTTGGGAATGATACAATTTCCTGTAATTATTTACAAACATTAACTTCTTCTGCACTAATTTCACCATGAACGCAATAATCACATCACTCTGAGATCAGTCAGATTTGTTAAAGGAATCCTCACCTGGGACATATCAAGTCAAGTCCACTTATTTTTAGCCGTTAAACACATTTTGTTGTGTACTTGGAGACTTTATGAGTGCAGAAAATCGGAATTAATCTCTCCTAGTGCTGCGAAGATATCTTTATATTCCATTTTGATCAGATTTCTCAACCCGTTTTCTCTATTTTCCATGACGTTTTCAGAACCATTACATAAAAAAAAAAAAGGTCTTGGTGGTCTCCATTCTCCTCTGGCTCTGGGCCAGACTCTGGCTCCAACATACAAGGCTGGATGGACAAGTCTTCTGTTGTTGACATCTTTTATTTAATTTGTAAATAAAACGTTTTTGCACTGCTACATAATCATAAACTAGAATGGACCGCTCTGGAGAGGGGGCGAGGTGTGAAGCACCTTGTTTGGGTTTAAAGAGACAGCCTCAAAATGAGTTGACCTGACATACACCTCAGAAAGGGGGTGAAAGAGGGGCTTGTGAAGTTACAATAAGGAGGAATTTAGGCCAAAACATTGCAGTTCCTCTTAGACCCCAACTGAATGGTTAAATGTTTAAAAAAATGTATGATTTAAAAGCAGGATATGTCTTCTTTAATAAATAACGCCACATGTCAACGTTTAAGACTCCCTCCCCTCAACAAACTATCATCTCTGTACTTTCACAGGTATACACTTAATACAAACATTGGATAGGTAACTGCCTGACAAAATAATGCAAAAACAGGAAGATTAGAACATACGCCACAATCCCAATCACTTCCAAACAAATACGCCTCAATAGCGACACTGCCTGAAATATCACTCAGCGTAGTCAGGCAAACAAATCACTCTCCCGTACCGACTCGGAAATCGTGAACAATGCCTCAGAATTTGTCACAAACTGACTCAGACAGTGTGAAATGAAGAACTCCGATGAAAAGATTTTTTTTAAATTGATTTAAATCAAACATTTGAGTAGTAACAGAAAAAGCAGGAACAGTAACACAGTATGTGGGGATTTGAAATAAAAGTGCACTCAAACATTAAAATGTGATCCAGGGTGTAACAATACTCAGAATTACAAACGCTGAAAAGCCAGTCGAACAACAACGTGTTTTATACGTTAGACTGACAAAGAACGGCTCAAAGATTGTTACAGAACTGCACATCAGAACACAATCATCTGGGTTTTATGCAACAAGATGAATACGTTTTAGAAAATGAGTTCATGCGTTTATCTTTTTTCACAATATTAAACGTTAAAAAGCTCCAGTTTGAAAGGAACTGCTGCAAAGAATAAAACAAAAAGTTATACTGACGGGGTGCAGTTTTACAGATACAGTATTTTTATGCAACTATGAAATGTGAGTGCACAAAATAAATAATAAAATACGTATAAAGTGGTTGAAAGCTCGAGTCACATTGACCTACATTAGTCTGGCTGTAATCTGTGCAGGTAAATAAATTAGGCGGAATTGAACCTCAAAATCAGTGTTTTGGTGGAAATTTGTTGTGGCGCTGGAAAAATAAAAAGATAAAGTCTGACAGCCATCAAAAATAAATATAGGTTATCAAGTAAAAAGGTGGAGCTTAAAAACATCGTTCTGCAGTTTTTGCTAAATTTCTTCAACAAATATTTGTATCTGCACACTTTACTCACCTAACTTGACCGAATAAATATACCATTAAATTAAACTGGTCAAATATCTTGTTCTTCCTTTGACGTCTTTATTGTTGTTGTTTTTTTCAATAATTTCAGCTGTTTTCTATAAGTAAAAATAACATTCACAATATAATTTTTTTGATTTATAGAAAAATTCGAACATTAATTAGATAAACATATTCAGCAGAAAAAGTGTTACTATTCACAAGTGACTTTTGCCAAGAAGCATTGTTACAACAAAGAAATAATCTACCAAACACTAATTTACTTACTTTTTCTGCTAAGTATATATTGTGCTAATTTTGTTAATTAATTGTGCTAATTTTGTTTTAGCCCGTTTCCATGACATTTCTGAGTAACTTTAAGTGCTGAGATTTGTATCAAGCATAGGTGAGAAACAATTTGAGATAAACAAACTTATATTAGTGTCCTCTGTTTACACACAGAATAATAAAGGGAAAAATGTTTACATACTTCCACAGAGAATAATCCACAAAAGCTTTGTGTTGAATTCTTAAACACCATTACATTTTTTTAAGCAAACTTTTTAATGACTTCTTGACCCTAATTAAGCTTTAACTGTTTGTGATGTAAAGATATATCAGACTGAGAAGTCATTCTCTCTTTTCGTCTGAGTTTTGTCTTGTGGCCGTGAGCTCAGAGGAATGCTCAGGTTTTATTTATTTTATTTTCCCTGTCATTTCTTCTCATGAAGTTTGAAGTGTGCATACCTCCAGATTTTCTTCCCTTAAATAAACTGTATTCCTGAGGTAAAAAAGCCTCCCAGCAGATAGAGCGATAAGTCCAAAGTCTACATTTCTATGGTTTTCTCAAGATGGAGAGATCAAGCGGCTTCGCAAGCTTAGCTAGATTTAGATTGGTTTTGGCTTTGTTTACTCTGGACTGAGACTCTGCTGCTTTTGTGTGACACTCAGTGGTTTTCTAATCTCAAACATTCCAACTTGAAATGTACTGTGACAAGACAAAGCAGAAACAGAAAATCCTTCTGTGTAAAAAAGTGGTGTTTTAACTTTGCTGTTTAATCAAAACCATTTTCTGTAATGTAGCTAAAACATCCAACTCTGGCAAACTAAAGGTGATGGAGTGCAGACTCACAGATGGTTCTCTGTTGTAGTTTTATTACCACCGATAGGTAAATAAAAACACTAATTACCTTCAGGCCTGTGATTTACCCTGTCTGTCTGATCCTCCATAAGCTTCATGCTTACTTAAGCTGAGGTCAAACAGCCGACTTAGACGGAGGAAATTAGCCCATTACCCAAATAGTTCTTAATCACCCAAATATTTTAGATAATTGTACTAAAACTATGAGACAAAGAGCTATAAATCAACTGCAGAATGCTGCAGTGTCAAAATATTGAGAAATATAACAATTTGCTAAACAAAGAAAAAAGCTTGTTAAAAACAGCATCTGCTACAAGAACACCATTAACAATAAGAGGCAGACAGCTGGAGATTTTTAATTCACCGCAGGCAAAGGAAAGAGAAAAGCCCAACACTTTAAAGCTTATAAAAATATTCAGAAAACCTTTCATAATTGAGGTCAGAGGTAGAGAGGGTTTAATCTTTGCGAAGGCTCGGGGTCACCACATCCATCACTTGGATATATCAGCGCAACAGGCCGGGCCATCCATCATTTACTCTGAGCTTTATTAGTCAGGTCTGAAGCCAGAGGATGGGAGGTTAAATGAGGAGCATTGTTTTTGCAGTTATCAGTTGGATTGCCGAGAGGGGGGGAGGAATGGGGCAGGAGACAAAAATTGTGTCTGCACTAATCCACTCACACACACACACACACACACACACACACACACACACACGAACAATCAGATGTTTAATCAACACTGCGGATGTGGCTGCCACAGCTGAAAGTCAAATAAAAAGCCTTACACAAACACTCATGTCAAACAGTCTCAGCACATAATCTCATGACTCAAGTCCATGAAGGTAGTTTAGATTTGGAGTCTTCAACAATTTCCAGTCTGGGCCCTCCACACTGATGGAGACGGAGCAAGGACACTTTGTAAATATATATAAATATACTGTAATATTACAGCTGCACAATATCAGGAAAACCTGTGATGTGTGATAACAGTGCTTGAGATATGACTTGGAAAAAAAATGAAGAAATACTAAAGTATGTATTACATCATTTCCAACCTGACAGTTTTATTTATAAAAAGTGCAACTAGACACAGCTGCTGTATTAGCAGTGAAACATGAAGTACAGTTTCTAAATGGCTTTAAAACATCGACCTCATAAAACAATTTTTGATGATCTAATTTCTGAAAAACACACCTTGCTATCATTTATTTAAATAATTAACAAAAACATCTGAAACTAAGTTAAAGAATTTTAAATAAAAGTTAACCAAAACTCCAGCTGCAAATTCTCTCATTGCAGTTGTCCAACATTTTCTCCACTCAATAAGTTATGACTTGATGTGGTATCTCAGGTCCAGTTTGTTTATCAGACTGATGCTGACAAAAAGGCATAAATGCAAAAAATTTGGTCCAACCATTTATTGGACTGGCTGGGAGTGAAGCAGAATTCAAAGAACGTGTGCATTTATGACATAAATACATTATTTTATGCCTCAGTTTATCAATTTAATGTATGTGGTATTCATGGCAATGTGTGTTTAAAGATAACTTAAAAAAAAAGGTGGTTTTTTTTATTTTGCAAACCCCCTGCTGTACTTCTGCAACCTCACTATGGGTCGCGACCCCTTCATTGAAAATCTCTGGTTTAGATAATCAGTAGTGTAGTTCTGTGTTAAGGTTAATAGTTAACATCTTACCTGTTGCAGATAGCTCTTTGAACAAACTCAGTTTGAAAAAATAATCTGACTTTCTGCAGCAAGTAAGAGGCTTCCTGTTTATTTTCCCACAACTTTCAAAAGATCTGAACCATCACTTTAACAGACGAACATCCCATCTGAAGGCCCTGTAAGGCATTTAACCCTGACAACACCGCTCTGATGGAGCAAAGAGCTCACTACAAGTCTATTGTGTCTATGTGCAGACCTTCACATGCCTCAGTATGAACCAGGACCAGCAGGCCAGATTGCTCTGGGGCACCCCAGCACGTCTCATCACTGTAAGCTAATGCTGATCGCGGCGTAGATGCTGTCAGTTTGGCTTCGGATTCAGGTTAAATGCCCCGAGCTCAGATAAAACAGGTTTGGCACTATGCGGTCACAGCTTTCACATGATGCGTTGTACCTTTTCAGCAGGAAAGAGACAAAAAGCTAAGTGCTGCGCAGGCTTTTATAACAAGCTGCGGCTTAAAAGCTTTGCTGTTGCACTCGACTTTTTTTTCTTTTTTTCTTTTTTAAACATTAAACTAAAAAAACCAAAAGAGTCAGAGTTCATTTCTGCATGTAAGTCCTCTCTATCTCACCAGCTTCAAATCCAAAGCAATTAGAGTGGCCAGATGGTGGGCTGGACTCGCAGTAAATAGCCGCATTGACAGAAGAAGCTTGCAACAAAAAATGAACTGTGACAGGGAGCCAGGATGACACAGAGATACAAGACGGCATCAAAGCACCAAGCAAATATCGAAGACGTGCTGCCATAACTGCCACAAACCAACTGTCACGCTTGTGGAGTTGTTGGTTTTTTTTTTTTTAAAGCCAAACTGAAGCAGGTGTACATGAATGCATGAAAACACTCATCACATTCCAGCACTGTTACACAAACACACCCAGAAACCCTTTCTGTTAAAATTTGACCAAACTAGTTTGGTTTAGTCAAAATTCAAACAATGTATCCTGTGTCTATGAATGAGCCCCATTCGTGCAGGTTCAGCTCAGCCTTGCCCCCCCCCCCCGACTGAAAACACAAACAGCCTCCCTCCAGGAAAACTACTGAGGTCGACAACAATGCATTCTTCTTCTTGCTCTTTTTACTCTGCGCCTTGCTCACGAGCTAAATCAAGGCAGAGCATAGGATGCATAAACATATACTTATCTTGAAATTAGCACACGTGTGCTTTCAGCACTTCTAAGGCTACGTTCACACTGCAGGACTTAATGCTCAGTTCACGTTTTGAAAATCATCCTATTTGCCGTTAACGTTTACCTTATATTTTAAACGTGACCTCCACCTGACTCCAGTGTGAACTTTACACCACACTGATGTGCAGAAGATGCACATTCAGCTCTGTGTTAGTAGGCGTAAACATGGATGCTACTTGTTAGCATGTCGATTCTGAAATTGTTGTGCAAACACGGCTAGTTAAACAACTATCTGAGCCTGCTCTGATGCAGCATGTTATTTTTGGAATGATTGTAATGTGCTAAAACTAAAATAACTAAAATAGATATAGTAATTAGTGATGTGCAGATCGATACTGAAATATCGATATTACAGATACCAGAACTTTATGTTCTAGAATCGATACTAAAATCTAAATAGCGATACTTTAGTTATTTCACATAATGTTCATCATTAACAGGAAAATAGTGGAAAATAACTAAACTATTCAAATTTTGTCTAAATCATACATGGTTGGAGGGAACTACTTTTTCTTCCGCTTGGGTAATGC
>JAUBOC010000050.1:2130544-2143458 GCA_032275365.1 Anablepsoides cearensis
AAATTACTATGTCTTGTACAATTTATAAAGCGGTTATTTGAAAAACACTACATTTTAAGATTTACCAGACACATTATTTGTGTTATCCCAAAGTATCAGTATCGGATCACTATCGCCGATACCAGCCACATTTTACTTGGTATCAGTATCGGAAAGAAAATTTGCAGTATCGAACATCACTAATAGTAATATACGGTCTGAAACCAAAGGTACTATCATAGTTTTGTGGATTCTCAATCATGGAGATGGAAAAAAACAAAAAGGCAAAGCAACTGGACTTCTGTTCTGTAGCTGAAGACGTGTGGAGTTATAAGATTAAAATTTAACATGGTTGGCATTAATATTCTAAATACTTGGATGGATCCGCTCAGCCACACCTCACAGATGTAAAAACATCGTATGAAATGCAACACAAATGTTCATACCGAAGCTGCTTTGAAAAACATCCGACATGTATTAGACTCAGTACCACATTCTGCAAAGGCCTGGGTCAGATTTCAAAAAAAAAAAAAAAAAAAAAAAAAAAAAAATGGATTAGCTACGTTCAGACTGTGAAAGTACCGGTAGCCTAAATATCCACATTTAGGTGAGACGATGGAAATTTGCACCCTTTGAACCAACTGCAAAATCTTCAAAGTTTGCTTCCACCACCAGGGCAGATGTGCAGAGAGCGGCTGGAATGAGGGGAACAGGACACACTTATTCTACAAAATGACTTCTCAAACTCCAGGGCTCAAGGTTTTCCCACAAGCCTGTTATCACACCTCTGACTTGCACAAATTTATCAAAAAGTGAAACTAGATAAACTGCCAGACCAGGAAATGAGTTAAAAACAAAACAAAAGGTCTAAAAGGTTAGCTGACAAGAGACAGAGGTCATTTTATATCCAAATCAATTAATCTATAAATCTAATCAAGGGGAATCAATGAGTGGCTCCTTAGTCATCCTGATGACCTCAAATGTTAGAGACACAAGAAAAAAAAAAAAAAAAAAGAGGGAAACATTTCAAAAATCAAGAAGTTTTTAATAATCAACCAAATATGAAAACAAAAAAATATATAGAAAGACATGACAAAATCGTGACAACAATTCTACTTCATTTTTCTTTAAGACCGAAATAAAATCAAAATAAAAAAAATACAAAACAATTTTTGTACACAGAGCAATACTAAAAGCACATTTTGGGTTAAGACTGTTTTGTAGTGTGTGTGTGTGTGTGTATACAGTTCACTTGTACAGAAGACGCAAATTTGCCAGTTTTGGCAGCAATCACAGCGCAGCAGTCAAGAATAAAGCACTCAGAAAACATAAATTATAAAGCACTGCAAAATAACAGAAGAGTTGAGTGACTATAATAGAGGAAAATAAATCCTTCATGCTTGCTGTCACGGAGTAATACACAAACGTGACACCATAAATTAGTAATTTTTTTTCTTCTCTGCTACATATTTATATATTTATACTATCTACACAGGAAGGTCTTCATGTTTTCCTGGTATGTGAGTGAGATGGAGGATGTTAAGGCTTTGATTTGTCATCAGATGTCTGGAGCCAAACAAACAGCAAGAGCATGTGGCTTTCTGAAGAAAAAAGTATTTTATGTTTTGACTACATAACCTTTGTGCTAGACTCAGGGCCAGAATTACACGGTTCTCTAAAAGCGTTTTTTTTTTTTTTGTCTGACAAGCCTCGCTTTTGATGGCATGTGTCTGTGGAGGTGGTCGCCGCAGCGGAGGTGGCCGTGAAGCCGAAAACAACGAGTTGCTGGGATGAGCGCCTTTCCTGAAAGCATCTGGGACTAGGAGGAGGTCAGCGCGGTGGCGTTTTAGTGAAAGCTATATTTCCGCGGAGAACAAAAAGCGAGATGGATAAATGCTTTTGTTAAAAAAGAAAAAGAAAACGAAAAGGCAAGCTTCTCTGACACCGACTGAAAGGTGTGTGCACCTCTGAATGAGCAGTTGTCTTGGTTCTGCGTGGTCACCGATTTGGGAGCGGGTTTCATAATGACAGGACACCGTATCCGACACAGCCACTGAGCAAGCAAAGGCGGGAGAAGAAGAGAAAAAAAAAAAAAAAAAGAGAGAGAAACTAAAACAACCCCGCATTTTTTTTTTTTTTTTTTTTTTTTGAGTCTGTGCAGTTATGCGAGCACTTTTGTGTGGGCTTATGTCAGAAGATGGCAGAGTTGTCAGGTATGAGGTGTCTGCTGCACAGTTTGGCTGTGGGAGTGAGCATAATGAGAGCGACTGAGGGGTGTTTGTGTGTGGGCGAATGTTTCTCTGCACTCTCTCCGAATGTATACGTTACAGTACGTGTGCGCGAGTGAGTGCATCTTTCAAATGCACAATAATATCTGCAGTTTGACACTTTTTAAAACGATGACGGAGAGCGGCTACTCGGGTTACAGCCCCCAAATGGCAGAGAGAAACGTCAAAGCCTGCGAGCGTCACCAAAATACACACAGACTAACTTATTGAACACGGAGCCACAGATCCGTGCTTGTATGGTGCACTGAATAAAACTGCATTTATGCCATGTGCACAGTATCAGTCAAAAAAAAAGGATAAAAAAAAACTTAAATGTGTGCTTATATGAAAAAAAATATGTATTAAAAAAAAGTTTTGTTTTCTTTAATGCAAATCAACTTTTGGACCTAACTAAGCTCAGCTCAGTTCGTGTTGTAAATTCTAGCTACCGAGGGTAAAAATTACATTCTGAATGCCCTTTTTGACATTTGAACTTCAGCCTAACCCAAGAACGCCCTCCTCCTACTAGCAACACCGGCTCCATCGATCTGATATTTACATTTTCACAAATATCCACATTTGCACAAGAAAAATATAGATGATTACATATATAATACACAGATACCAAACACCAGAAAGTACATACATGTGTTTGTCCCACGCCCATATTTTATTCCCCTAAGAAACCAAAGTGTTTCACTCGTGTTTTTCCTCGAAGCTGTGACAAACAAGTGCAAAAATAAGTAATACATTTTTATATTGAGTGGTTGTGACAAATCAGCTGTGTTCAGTACATTTACTTTACCCCAGGTTGACAGGACTTGCATTTATATACAAACTAAGGCCATTAGATGATAATCCTATTGAACGCGCCGGCTTACAACATGCTAGGCGGAGCTCAAAACACTAAATGCTGACTATTTCTGTCGTTTGCCTCCTGCGTTTTTTTCCCTGCTCTTCCTCTCCGCCTGTATGAAGGTTAACAGCCGGCACAATGGCAAAACACGAATAGGAGGTGTGTATCCTCTTACATCGATAGGTCAAGGTTAAAAAGTCCTGATAAGAAATGCATGCGAGCATAATCATCTTTGCCCTTGGTGAGGAGTCAACTTGGTTTCGACTTCATGACCTGCAGCAAACGTCAATCCAGATCTTTGCTGGTCAAGACCATGCTTGGGTGATTCCCCTATGGCGGGGTCATAGGGGAGCCGATTAGGAGGCATGAAAAAGCGTGATTATAAGAGTTTCTCTCCACAATCATCCAGGTACTTAAACGTGCACACAAACACAGCAGTGTGCTGAACCCACAGAGTCGCTTTTTTTTTTTTTTTTTGCTAAAGAAAAAACCTCCGGTGGCTCGTTAAAAGGATGAATTAACAGTCAGACGACAATCAGCCCTGAACCTGCATCATAAAGAGCCATTTCACCACATGTTGCCCCGTTAGTCAATATCCAACCTTTTTATGTCTTCTAATCAATTCACTACATCCAACATCCGCTAATGGAAGGAAATATATGATCCTCATTGAAAATCCGTCTTCCCTAACACCACTGCTCTATGGAGGTGAGCTTCTGTTACATCCGGCCATTTTCTAAAGTGAGGGAGAAGGTGGGGGTCTCAAGGGGGCGGGGGGAGCAGTGAAGTGAACTCCACCACTCCAGGTGGATTACTTTGTCCTGATATATCAGGGCAGGCTGGAGTCAAAGTAAGCGGGGCATTTGACGCATCGTCCAGAGTAAAATACTGCCCCGCTCTTGGTTGGCCCTGACCTCGACTCTGCCCCGGATAAATCAAAACTTCCCCATAAACGCTTGGAGAGAGAGGCAAAGAAGGGGGGTTGTGGGGACGGCAAGATGGAAATGTGGGGGGTTGGGGGGGGACGAAAACACCACGTCATAAACGATAAGTGGTGGCAATCTGTTGGTCCCAGCTAAGCGAGCAACTTCACGGCTCATTACCAATCAAGCTCCTCCTGTCAGGAGCGCTCCGGTGAGACGAGAACGAGGAGGAAGTGAGAGGAGGAGACGTGCTCGTCCCCGGCACCTCCTGCATCTTTTTTCTTCATCCCTTGACCCTGTCAGATCAGCTGCACCTCATCCCTCAATCGCTTGTTTACGCTCTCCAACCCGCAGGCACAAAAATAAAAGTTCACATCATAAAGGAAGCGGTTTCCAACTCTCTGCAAACTTTATTCAATCTGCCCGCTTTGTATTTGTCAAACAAACAAAACCAAAATAAAAAAAATTAAATCTTTAGTTTCAACTCTGTTCAATTCTAAAGTCTCTGTTGATATTCTGCAGAGATTTTTTTTTTATCAAGTTTTCAAATAAGGCAGAGAGAGCAGAGTGAACATAAGGAAATACATTGCTCACTTTTCCAAATACACTTGATGTCTGTATTTTAAAGCCACAGCAACACAGCAGATGTCACAGCACAACACATTACCGAAACAAAAGCTTCCCACAAGAGGACAGAGACGTGGAGGCAACATGTAACTGCAAGACGAGCCTTTTGTTGTTTGTTTGTTTGTTTTTTTTAAGTGAAGCTAAGAGTGAATATGCAAGTGAGATGTCTGTATAGTAGAGCTTGTATTGTGATTATATCAAGATTTTCTTGTTCAGTCTGTTAAAAGTCAAAGTCCCAGTAATGGAGAGAGCACGAGCAGAAGCAGTGAGAGAAAGGTTGTTCTTTCCTCCGTTTGAGTTTCAGTTCTTAAGGACCCGACGCTGCTTCTTTTAAATGATCCCACATGCCTTCTGCCAATCAAGTTCACCGTAGGGCGGACGTGATTCATAATGGGGTATATTTAAAATCAATTTGCAAAAATAAAAGTGGTATTTCTTTATTTTCCCGATTCCTTAAAGATGCCAAATCCTCAAGCCTTGTTATTTTTTTTTTTTTTTTTCCTTTCTCCTCCTCTTTTATACGTAGACGGCAGTTCGCGAGATGACCGATCCGTCCCGCTGGGACTCCATGTCATCATCCAGGTAATCTCCAATCATATCGTCCTGGTCGTGAGGCGGGCGTAGCTGAAGGATGGAGCTCCCCCCAGAGAAGTGGTCGTACCTCTCCTCCTCCTCCATCTCATCAAACTTCCTCCTCTCTGCTTCGTCCAATTCATTGCTCAGCAGGATGTCCTGGGCGGTGGGTGTTTTGGCGCCATGTTCAGGCTGGCCCCCCATGGTGAGCGGCTTGTGGTGGTTGTTTTTCTCTCCGATGCCCTGGTGGGTCGAGCTCTCGTTGTAAATGTAGATGGGGCCGTTGTTGTTGCCGCCCGAGACGCCTCCGCTCCCCGCTCCGCCGCCCGTCCCGTTATTGCTCGCTTTCTTGCCGCCGCCGAAAATGCGCGTCTTCATGTCGCTGCTGCTGTTGGCCCGGTAACCCTGCTGCTGCCTGCGCCTAACGGTGATGAACACGGCCATGAGGGCGGCCACCAAAAGGATGAGCAGCAGGGAGCATATAACAACTGCCGCCACCACGCCGGCATTGGAGGGGTCCGGAGAAGGCTCGGTGGGGGGGGGGGGGGAGAGGCAGGGAGGGAGAAAATGGAAGGAAAAGAAATTGTTGAGAGGAACAATAAGACACCAAAAAAAGGAAAGTAGAAAAAGAGCAGCGAGAAAATGAAAAAAAAAAAAGAAAAAGAAAACCGTAGAGGTTGGAAGAGGTCAGTGATGCTGGTGTTAACTTCATTCAGTCAAAGTGTGTAAGAGAGGTTTGAGGTGTTCATGAGTGTGTGTTGAGCTTCCTCCTACACTTCTCCCTTCAGGCTGCTCCTGTCCCCGTTTACCACGGTCCCCGGCTACACTCCCCCACCTGGCTGCCCTTCAACAGCCAGGGTCCGTTCAAGGCTCAACACAAATCACAATGCAAGGCGGGGGGAGGGGGGGGTGGGGCGTTCAAGCCACACAAACATGCACAAAAGGTTCGATCGAAGGCAAAGAGCGGCAGGTCAGGCGCAAAAACAAGTGGAGGCCATGCAGACGAGAGCCATAAAACGAAGGAAGGTGGAATTGGATGAAGAGGTGAAGGAGGAGGAGAAGCTGGCAGACTGAGTGAGCGACACAGACACAACTCTTCCTAGAGGAGGGGAGTGGTGACACACTGGACACCCACCCTCCTCTGGTAGTGTTCACCATACATTGGTCCATTTATTTTGACTTAAGTCCCAGCTGCCTTGCTCCACATACATACATCCACATCAAGTTCACTTAAAGCCTTTGTTAGAGAACAAACTGAGCTGTTACCAGCAAAACTAGGACTCCACCATCACACAGTGTAACTGTGTTTGAAAAAAAAAAAAAAAAACAACTCATGGGATGAAGTTGAGTCTAAATCAGGGCTGCGAAGAAGTCCCACATGACTTGTTTGCAGTACGGCTCTTTCCACTCCCTTCATCCCCTTATTCAGTGATATTAGTGCTGCATTTTATCTCAGCTCAACTCTTAAAAGTCTTCAAACTGCAAAAGAAACGTTTTGCTTCCACAGACAAGGAAACCGTTAATTAAGACTGAAAGTATTTCTTGTGTTTTCCACCTCCGTGTTTAGAAATATAGCACGAAGAAATTACCATTTTTATTCAAATTGTTTTTTATGGAAACATACTTTCCAAAAAACACATTTAAAGGCTACAGTTAAGATTAAAACCTATAATTTAAATGAAGTAAAATATAAATCTGTAAAATGCAATAAAGTGCAAGCTTTGAGTTCTTGTCGGCTTCATAAAGATGCTCTTTGTAAAGCTGCAAGAAACAGGATTATTTCTGCTTTGTGAAGGCTTTTGTTAAGGTCATGACTTTAAGGTGTTTCCAGGATTCTGACAACTCCCCATAAACTGAATCTGTGACTGTTTTCCTTGCTGTGGTCACCATCTATAACAGAGTGGGCTGCAGGTTTGGCAGGACCACTCACAGAATTAATGTTTGCAGTTGTAGTGTAAGAAAAACACCCTCTGAATGGCTCTAGTTACACAGCCTGGAAATACATATCAAATAGGTTAACTTCAACTGAAAGGATGAAAAAAAAATTATATATAAAAGAGTGCTTAGATTTTATTGCATAAGTCGTTTCTACTGCAACATGTAATCTTTGGAGATTTCTAGAGTAAGCCTACTTTTAAAAAGAAAATTGATTTTCTGTGTATCATTCCCACTTTTAAAGGATTCAAAGCATTTGGGTTATCATGCAAGATTCCTTTATTGCACTTGAAAGGCTTTCATGTTAATCTTTCAACAAAGCACAATGTTGCAGAACATCATGTTATTAGGCAAAGTTCGAATATGATGTTGAAATCCTTTAGGAGAAAAGAAAAAAACCAAAGTCGTGGTCCAGGAGTTGTTTATTCGTGCACTCAGACTGAGCAGAAGAAAACCTGCATTTAACGGACTTCAATCTTCAAAAACACTTTCCGTATATACCGCTTGTTTTTGTTCTACAAGCTTTGTTTATTTATGAACGTTCCCGCATTGCAGACTTTCTCCTTTCATCTTCCTCATCACACAGTCTTATACATACTGGTCCCGCTGATCAGAGCTTCTATGTTGCCGCTTTTCTCAAAATCTGTTTGTCTCCTGACTCTGTTTGTTTGTATTACATCAGAAAGCCTTTCCGCATTGGCTGGTCAGAACGTTTTCCATTTACCCTGCCTTTGCTCTCAGAAATAATCTGCCACTGGAAGCCCCCTACGCTTGATGTTTGAGCTGAAAGCATGGAGCTTTACACATTAAACTTACAAGCAAACAAGGCTGAGACCCTTATCATTCCACTCTAAAGTATTCAAGATCACCTCAGGTTTGACCGTGTAAAGCAATTGTTCAGATTGAAAGTCCGGATTATGCACAGAAAATCTATTAAGTTCTAATTTAAACATTTATTTTCAAATCTAAAGACACCATTTCACTACAAAACCATCTGTGGCTCCTGAGAGCTAAACAAAATGGCCACCAATTACGTGTTTTCACAAAGGCTGTGTTTAGGGGCTGCAGTCAACCTAGACTACGGCCCACGTAAACCACAGCCTGTGCTGTATGGTTTTATATCCCGTGCCTTCACACTTCAAATGCATATGGACATAGAGGAAAAACTTCACCATTAAAAATGTTACAGGTAAAAAACATAATAATCTGGGTTTAGCTGCAGTACTTGAAATTTATGCTGCAACAAGATGTTAAAAATGCAATTACAACAGCTAAAATGGTAAACTTACATTTAAAATTAATTTCTTCATTTAGTGATGAATTTGCAAACTATGCTGACTTGGTTTTTCTGTTAAGTTTACCGACGGTGACGTGAATCCTGGGATAACCTTGGCCGGAGAGGATACTCAGATGCAACCTTCCTTTTCAGGATTCTGTGGGCTGCACGAGAAGGAGCCCAGGAATTGGGACAGCCTTCAGAGCAGGGCGGTGACGTAAGCCAGTGCTTCTCAATCCCTGTCCTCAAGGACCCCTATCCAGCATGCTTTATTTATTTTTCCTGTTCTTCAGCAGGTTTAAGTTCTGCAGAAGCCTGCCAATCACAAGGAAAAAAACAAAAAAAAACATGCAGGATAAGGGTCCTTCAGGAGCAGGATTGAGAACCACTGACGTAAGTGGCTGACAAATGCACAATCAGGAGGATGTGGCCAATGTTTATAGAAAACCTTTAATATGAAGTCACCTTAAACAAAGACGTAACCATAACACAAGTTCTACCTTCCTAAAATGTTAAACATTGAGTTTATACCACTGGAGCAAGGCACGTGTTACGCTAAACAGACTTAACTCTGAAGTAAATGATTATAATCAGTCACAAAGTATAAAATACAAAACTGTCTAAAATTCAGCTAATCACAAACTATCCAACCACTTGTTTTACAGTATAAAAATCAAATCACAGTGAAGATTAAGTCTAGTCCCCAGTTTAAAGTGATCAGGAAGTTGAAATGCTGAACAGCTCTGTTGCTTTAGCCTTTTTCACTACAAGCTGCAGAGAATTAAATCCCTGCCTAAAATCTGAAAGCAGCAAATCAGCCTAATTCGTATTGTCATTCCCATTTGAAAGCCTAAAAGAAGCGAGCCCTTCTTGTTAGGTGTACAGCAGGCTGACAGTATTACTCTTGTAACACTGATTCTTGTCAAAGAGAAAATGGAAGTCTGCTGCTGTGTATACCTGAGCTCTGCTCTTTTCCTCCTCTATACTGTCTGCCTCTTCAGTCCTCCACTTCTCCATCTCTGCCTCCACTTCACCAGCTGTCTCCTGCACGCACTCTGCAGCTCTAAATTCATTTTCCTTGTCACCGCTCCAATTTACATTTGTACTTCTGTCTTATGCTACTTTTCTCTGCCCCTTTTCATGGAACATATGCCCAGGGAAAGAATTAATAATGATGGATACATTTTTATTTCCTCTTTCGTAGGTTTTCTCCCTCAGTTCTCCCAAAGCACACAGACTCTCTCTCTCTCTCTTGGTATGCTGTGCTAAACAGTCCTATTCACAGACATGAGAGCGAGAGCAAGGACTCAGTGTCCACTTGTAACAGGAACATGAGAAATGCATTATCACCTCAGGCTCTGTGGAGCTCCATCACGCGGAGCGTGGCAACAATCCCTGTGCAAACTTTGAGCCGGATGCTGATGCACATTTCCACCACATCAAAGGGAATTGCACTAAAATTTAAATGCTAATTTTCCTCAAGTACAACTCATTCAATTATTTTTAATGTACTGCTCAAGTCACTTCTAAAGTATCTTTCTCAAAGTCTGTGCTGATAAATCCTTTTGTGGATAATTCATGTTTTATACAAGCCTTAAAAGATTAAAAGAGGGAGTCACACCAAGCTCCCAGAACAAGCTCAGACACCCAACCAAGAAGCCTTGAAACTTCTTTAAGTGGGTAGGGAAGGAGCATTTTATAAAACACATGCTGCTGGAGAAGCCAGCAGAAAGAAAGCAATATGCAAGCCGTGTGGATAACTGGAGAAAACAAAAAGGAAACCAGAAATGAATAATGGCAGGAAGTAATTCCTCCCAGTTTCTCCAAAAACACAAACAGCATACTGCAGAAGCCAAATTACTGCACGCTTCTTATGAAGTCGCATTCAAGAGGACTGCACGCTTCAAATGACCACAAGTAATGAGAGCGATGGAGCTGAAGTAAAACCCACTGCAGCCTCCCAAAAAAAACCACGCATGGTCGCAGTCACACATGCTCCCACACCACTCCAGTCATCAGCGAAGCTGAAGCTGGGCTGGACAGCACGGGGAGCTGGGCTTCGCAGGATTCTCTTTCGGGATGTGGAGTGATTGAACAGACCCGCGCGTGTGTTTGCAGCACAAACGTTGGTGCATGTGTGCGTTAATGAGGGTCGGGCAGGGAGGGAGGGTGCAGTTGCGAGGCTGCAGGGAGACTTGGCTCCATCAGACCTGAGCTCTGGCTGTTTTCGCATGGCTAGAGACGCACGCTGACAGACGCAGGCAGACTCGTGTGCACACATACATGCACACCCACCCAAACCCAGCGGAGGAAAACAGCCAAGCCCCTTGCCCTTGAACTGTCTCCTTAGATGAGTCAGAAAATGGGCTGTATTGCATCGAATTGAAAGGAAATCTCTTTTCTGTTCAGCTGAAGACCACATGGGGGATTCAATCCAGGGCATTTAACTTTTTTTTTTTGAGGTTCAGCTGAGTTGCCCCTTTTAGGACCAAGAGAAAGAAAAAAAAGATGGAGGGAATCTGGGTTAGCCACACAAGAACCCCCTCCCATGAGAGAAACCTAGACTAGAGGGATGAATGGAAGGATGGAGACTACTAAGCTGTGATTAAGGAAGAACTGCTGCTATTTAAGAGTTAAGCTGAAAAAAAAGAGAGGAAGACAGCACAGCCGTGAGATGAGGAGTGGATGCTGGGGTGCAAAAGCATTTTTTTCCTTCTTCTCCAAACACGAAGATCAGCATCATGCTTGCGGAGGCTGAAAGACAACCTGAGAAAGATAAGTGGGATGAGGAAAGAGCATATGCTGAGAGGATGAAAGATGCAAAGAAAAAGAGCAAACTCCAGCCAGAGAGATGGCGAATGGAGCGCTAAAGGGAAAGGAGGAGGAGAGGAGGAGGTGTGCGTATGACTAAGCAACAGGATCGAAGACGAGAGGAGGAGAGGCAAGGAGAAGAGAGGACATCCACCCCTCTCTCTGCCCCGTGTGTGCAGGGGCACGACTGAGGGCGGAACACCCCAGTGAGCAGACACACTCGTGAGCAGACTCATGTTTGCGTGTGTCATGCAGCTGTGGGGTAAAAAAAAGGAGTGGGGGACCTGCCATGTAGCAGGTGCTGACCATTTTACGCCTGTCGGACCCTCTTAGCCCTGTTTGTCTACACACATTCCCATTAGTGTCTGCAGGTCTGAATCACCGCACATCTTCAGCTTTTTGACCAACATCCACTCCTTCCATCTTTGTCTCTCATCAGTACCACTTCTGTGCACACTCCTCTCAGTCTCTGCTTTCCACAATCGTTTTTTTTTCTTTCACTCTGAC
The DNA here is from genome assembly GCA_032275365.1 of Anablepsoides cearensis. NCBI lineage: Eukaryota > Metazoa > Chordata > Actinopteri > Cyprinodontiformes > Rivulidae > Anablepsoides > Anablepsoides cearensis. The sequence continues at coordinate 2,142,299 of JAUBOC010000050.1, forward strand.
ATTTGCTGGTTGTCTTAGTCACCTCGTAACTGCCGGCAGATTTAGCTTGCATCTTATCCTCCTCCTTCATTGCAAATGAGTAAGACCGGAGTAGGATGGAGGGAGGAGGTGGTCGGCAGCAAGAGAGCAAAGACTTTGGAGAGATGATGATGTGGGCAAGCAAAGTTGGGGGTGGCGGTGAGGGGGGGGGGAAACCAGAGAATTTGCTGAAAACGAGAACAGAGTGGGGGGGAGCAAAGAAGTAGAGTAGAAATGGAAGCGGAGGGTAAATGTAGGATAAAAGAGAACAGGAGAGGAACGAATGGTGAAGTGAGAGGAGAAGCAGTGAGGAGCTGAAGCAGCAAAGGGTGACTGATCCGCTCTGAGAGGCTTGGAGAGTGACAGAAACACACGCTATGCTGAGAGATAGCGGAGGCCAATGGCTGCGGAGATAGGATGCACTGGCACAAGATTCCCATGGGAGTTTTAAATGCTGTCAGCATCGCGCTCTCTCCCTCCATCCCTCATGTCTTTGCTCTCTCCCTCTCTGACTAAGGATTGCATGCTGGCACGGATTTATCTTTGTACACACTCCCCGGCTTTGTCGTCAAAAAGCAGCAGGCCTCCCCCCCAACTTGCTCCACCTGCTCCCTGGATCTTTGCATCTACCTTGCTTGCTGATTGTAAAACACAGCAGGTGATGGTAGCATCCTTTGTGCTACAAGGGGTCGGTTACACTACTACTGTATGCAGCAGTGCAGAGCGGCCCCGGAGGAGCCGTGACACATGCTGTGGAATCATAAAACGCCAAGGGACTTGAAGGAAGATGGAGACTTTGAGAAATGAAGTTTAAAAAAAAAATAAGGAGTCAGCATGGGGACAAATAGCTAAAAATTAGGGCATTAAGGAGCAGGGTGGCTTTTAAGATGTAGCTAGCAAAAAAAATGCTTCCTTCCACCATTATGTATAAGTTCTACTCCTGTGTCAGCAAAAAATAACTTCAGGTTAAGTGCAAGTATGCGACAGAAGATTGGAAGGAGATGCATTTTGTATGAGGTGAAAAGCTAGAATGAACTCTGCTGAAAGGGGCATCTAAACTCTTGAGGAACATCGAGGGTGGTGGTGTAGTTGTGTGTGTGTGTGTGTGTGTGTGTGTGGGGGGGGGGGGGGGGGCAGAATGA
>JAUBOC010000050.1:2149855-2178502 GCA_032275365.1 Anablepsoides cearensis
GACTGGGCCATTCTAACACATGAATATTCTTTTTTTTTAAACCACTCCATTGTAGCTCTGGCTTTATGTTTAGGGTCGTTGTCCTGCTGGAAGGTGAACCTCCGCCCCAGTGACAACATATGGAAAAGTTCAAGGGGTATGAATACTTTTGCAACCCACTGTAAATGCAACACAAATTAGCATATGTGGATGAATTTTGAAGTTATTCAATCCGAGCCAAGTAGTTGTTTTATCAGCCATGTTTCTTTAGTCCAATGTTTACATTAGATCTTGCCTCTTCCTAGCATAGATGATTCCACACAATGCTGGTATCATGGGTTGTGATGAAACAGGACTTCTCGTCTGCAGCTGAGGACGTGTGGGAGTTCCAAGCTTTAAACTGCACGACTTTGATATCAATAATATCAAAATTTGGATTGATATATAAAAACCCCTACTTTAAATGTGTAAGCTGAATAAGATGCAAAGCAGTTTGTGGGTGGGGGAAAAAAATAGTTTAGATTTAGGCAATTAGAAAAAAATAAAATAGATTTCAGCCACTTCTGCCCACAACAACTACAAAACCCAATGTTAATTTTCATCTCAATAAATATTTTTTATTTATTTAAATAGATAGAATTTGTGACATTTATGCTAAATTAACCTTTCAGTATTAGTGACTAATTTCTCTGCAAGCTTTGATTGAAAGCACTAATGCAGTGGAGTTTGACTATTATTGCCTAACGCTATCAAAGGCAGAGAATCATGTTATTGCCTCCGAGTGTGTGTGGGTTCATTTGTCTGTTAGCAAAATCTCTCATGAACCACTGAACAGACGTTAATGAAACACTCAAAAAGCAATAATTTGATGTATATCCACAACCAATTAATTTCTGGCATTAAAACAATTCTAAGGAGCTGCCACAGCTAATTAACCACAGAAAACACTAAAATGACTTTGAGCTCTAATAAGTTGACACAAACATCTTGTAATATTGAATGAGATTGTGACGCTATTTTGAAGTTTTGACCAAAATAATTTTTTTTAAAGAAAAAATAAAAAACTGTGGCATGAAGGAGCAGGGGGACATGAATTTCTTCAGGGGGTTTTGAGTCTCTAACTTGAGCCTTTATCAAAATTGTGCTAATTTTAAAGTGTAATTCAGCTGTTTTATGTCCCGTTTTATATCGATGTGCTAAAAATTTTCTTGTGTTTATTTTGGTTTCATCCTTAAAAATGTTTAACTGTATATAAGTCATAATAGAAATAAATTTAATATGTTAGAAAAACAAAGATTCACTCAGAAAGTTATTTGTTTTCCAGGTTGATCATCATGACACATAGCAGTATTATCTAACACCCATGTGTTTAAGGAAACACCATAAAAAGCACTGAGAGCGAGTTTCAGATGAAAGTATTTGGTTTTACTTTGAAATGTGACAAGCTTACCTTCCCTCAGTGATGAGCTCAAAGAGAAACTGAAAGCTTGAAGCTGGAATAATCCTTCTGTCTCCCAAAGGAATAATCTCAGTGTGGTGTTAAATATCAGTAAATCTTCTGTTTTTCATCTAAAGAGGCTCAGCTGCTGGACAAACTTTACGCACGTGACAATTCTGGACTGGAAGTAGTTCCTAGTATTTGTTTACTTGCAAAACCTCCAGGAATAGTATTACCATTTTATACATTAGTTTAAACTGACGGTTATAAATGGAAAGTTCCAGTTTGTTCATATATTTTCACCCAGTTATCTCATTAGCGGTTGTAATAAGACGTGCTTTTGACTGAAAAAAGAAAAGAGAAAAAAAAAAGTGACTATATACACACGTTTAAAATCTCTACAGTAATTGTTTTTTTCCTAATTTAGCATTCACACTGTTATTCTCTTTTTGTATATTTAGTGCTCTTTTGCAACTAATTAATTTTGAATACATTGTGCAGTTTGAGGCGTAAACCTTCACAAAGACTTCAGCTCATTCAGAAGATGGGTGAAATTAATAAAACTTTTGTTTTTTTGGATGCTCGAGCTACTTTTAGCTATTCTTTCACTACTTTAGCTTTTAACTAGCCTTTCATTATTCTTAGCTACTAATGCGCTACTATTGCTTTTAGGTAGTTTTTGGCTTCTGTTACCCATCATTCACTTTCAGCTCCTTCAAGTTTTAGTTCAAAACTCACGCTTTCACGCTTCATTTTCACAGAAAATGCTATTTCTAGTGTTGTCCCCATATCTTTAAAAAATAGGTTATTAAAAAATGTCCAAAACTGAGTTTAAAAAGACAAGAAGCACAATTTATATTAATGGTGTACCTGATATCGGCAAGTTTACAAGTACTTGTGCTGGTAAAAATGTCACAATATTCTGGGCCGATACCAACTCTAATATGGATGCTTCATTTATTGTGTTACAGTTTACATATCAAGTGAAGTGAGTTCCATGTAATTTATACAAGTTCAAAGAAAATCTTGTTATTTTTATTTATTTTAAAATGCTGTTAGAGTGCATACCCAACTGTATATTCAATTTGATCCAGAGGGCCTTTAGAATTATAACCTTGTTCTAAATAAAAGAAAAGTGCTTTAAAGTCAATAATGTTTAGGTTCTATTCTGTATCATTGAGTACCAAAACTGAAGTTTGGGACACCCCTAGCATTTTCTCTAGTTTCTAATCACATTTTTTACATAAAACAGCAGATTAAGTTAGTGACTTACCCAACATGATCAGCTGAGTGATGCCCTGCTCGTTGCCACTCGGGTAGGTTGCGTATTCACAGATGTACTTTCCCTCGTCTGACAGTTGGACGTTGGTGATCTGGATGGACGGGGTGTTCATGTTTGGAGAACTGGGTGTAAAGCTGACTCTACCCTTCACTGGTGAGTCCGGGTAGCTGGGATCAAAGTTGGGGTGAAACACAGCGATGTTCTGCCGTTCTCCGTCCTTTGGCTCGTATATCCAAGTGACCTGCGGAGGAGCACGCACCGGGTCAGCAGTCAGGAGGCATGAAGTGGCCGAGAGAGACAACCGCCCTCATTTATCATGTCGCTGATAAGCGACACTGGGGAGCATTTTAAAAGACGTGGGAGTTTTAAAGTAAACTGCACAGGCGACGCACACAGCATCACAATCAAGTAAGCGCAGCAGGTATGAATATGGATGTGGGCATTTCGAGGAGTTTCACTTTTTCAGCTGTTCACAGTAAAAAACAACAAAGTTTTTCACTTTCACTTCATTGAAATGCAGCTAAGTGTTGCCACATATTAACATTTTCCAACCCCTGAAGCAAAAATGAAGCTAAGTATTGTTTGTTTAAAGTAATAAAACATAGAGCCAAAATGTAATTTGAAAAAAAAATCCTGCCTTAGGGTGATTTCCATGGACAACTATTTGTTAAATTAAACTTTAATTAGTTTAAAAAAAAAGAGGGGGACATAAAACCTGTAATAAGGTTCCTTTGTTTGCTGTTAAATTTCTTTCATCTACTTGTCTGACTGAACTTTTGCACTTTTAAGATTAATTTACAGCCTGATCATTTATTTTACAGAGAGGCAGACAAACAGAACACTTTGTGTCAAGTCAGCATTTTGAGCAGAAACTTTCCGATGAAATACACTTTTATGAGAATTTCATTCCACAAACAGAGTTTAGCATTATTATTTGGGGGTTAGTAAAATAAAAAAATGAAGCAAATGTTTCTTGAAAAAGGGTTACTGACCATTGTGAGCTGGACTCCAGTGGGATCTGAAAAGGAACAACGCAGGTTGACTGTCTGGCCTGGATACGACAACACCTCTGGTTCTACCTTCACCCTTTGACCCGAGGCTCCTGCAGGGAACACAAAACACAAAAAAAGGAGGCAAAGAAAAACATTAAACACAGTCATTTCATTCACATGGGAAGAAAGCAGAGAAAGGGAGCAAAAAGAACCACGTTGGTAATAAACCTGATGATAAATGAGGACAGTGTGGAGGTGTCTGGTACAACAAAGGACAATATTAGTGAACCCAGGCAAGTAGGCCAAGAGTCTGGTGTCTCTACATGACTGGATGTGTGGGGACGGAGTAGCTGGGAAAAAAAATAAGGCAGAAAATAGACAAAAACCAGTCTTCTTCCGAACATAGGTTATAAATCATCAGGATGGGCTAAGCCTCTCTATAGCCTGCCATTTGCTGTGCTGACACATTCCTCTGTAACAGCAGTCAAAATAAATACGCTTTTCTTAGCGTGTGAGAAATACAGAGCAAATGGGGACTTTCAGAACGACAATCTGTTCCCGAGTGTGTTCGTAATCCAGGTCTCTGTGAAAATGTAATTACTTGTATGAACGAATAAGCGTATATTAGTGCGCGTCAGCAGGATGGCACCGGTTTTAAGCGATAAATTACCTTAATTTATATACGTTTAAAATATCTTGTAGGTGAAAACTGTGTGAATCAGGGTCAAAATAGGTTCGCCTACATGCTGCACACATACAAAACCTCCTGTGAAACAATTTCCCCTAAAGAGAAACTAGTACCTGCAAAACCAGTTCTACTGGTTTGTGTTGAAACAAAGCTGTTGTGCTGAAACCCGCATGAACTGGAGAACTGAAGCACACACACACACACACACACACACACACACACACACACACACAACCTAGGTCTAGGAGGAAAGGGCAGAGCTGTCTCTCTTATTTGACAAGCAATGAACACCACACCTTCTCTGGGGAGATCTGAAATATCAATATAGACGAAGAGTTGAGGGAAGAATGAAGGAAAGACTTGAGTGCCAAAGTGGAAGAAAACAAGACTTTCCTAGAATAACAGCAGCTCTCACAGGACCAACCCAATTTACAACCACAAAACATCCCCCTTGCTGCCACAGAAAAACCTCTGGACGACCACTAATCAGCCCGTGGGAGCAGCACGGAGCCTTTTTGGGGTGAAAAGCAGAACTTTATTTTTTCTCCCCCTCTTTGGACAGACACACTTGCCAAATGTTTCTACAAGTCAACATGCAGCTGAAAAGGATAGTCTAGTCCAGGAGTCTGAAACATTTACAATCAAAAAAGCCATCTCTGCTCCTTGGTTCACTAGTTAAATGTGCCCTAAGCGACAAACCCTGCTACAACTGTGATAATCAACTTGTGGTCTGGGGGCCATTATGAGTTTGCTGAATGGGGGACTTTCAGGGCAGTAGTGGGAGACATAAAACTAAAAATATATAGCAAATTTTAACATTTATTATTACATTCACACTTCAGAAAAAAGGAAAACCCCCTATTCATGTAAAAAAGAAAAATACTGCATATAGTTTAAAAAATAAAATCTACCGAACTATGCAGGCATACTTTTGATTCTAATTCTCATCTCGTCTTAAAGGTCTTTAAAGCTAGCCCTGATGGATTTGAGAGAAAGTTCCTACTTTAAAGTGACTGTGACATGCCTATCCTTCAAATACAAAAGTCAATAAAACATCTTTATACTTAAGAAAATTGGCATAATACACATGATTTTACCCATTTTGTCACATAACTGGCCTCCTTTCTTTTGAACTTGCCTCAGTCAAAGTGAAACAGGAAGTGACATCAAAGGGGAACTCATTAATAAAATAAACTCGCTGGTCTCTGTTTATTAAAACATTTTTTTTAAACTTTAACTCTTCTTCATCTCGCTTTGATAGCGACTAAAAATAATCTAAAGAAACATCAGATTCTTCTCTACAGACTGTTTTGTTAGCTTTTGTAACAACGCTCTGTTTACATGCAGACATTCCCTTTTTACATCACTTCCGGTTTCTTCACATGCAAATATCTCAACAAACGTTCATCTCAGCAACGTGAAATTTGTTTGCAACATGTTATCAATGTTATTTTTCCAAAAATGCATTTATGTTTATTACAAAAGTTTGATGTCACAGGCACTTTAAGGCTGGAAGTTGGATTATTGTAGTGAAGTGGCTAACAGGCTACTAGCATGAGCTAATCAGCATGTTTCCCTTTTTGTATTACTGATCACATATTTGCAAACAAATTGACAAAAAAACTTCTTAAACAAAACATAAAGTCAAATACTCTCATGTTAGCTTTGGTCAAAGCTTCAAAGAGCTGCTGTAGAGAGACCAAATGTGGCCCAGGAGCCACAGGTTGCAGACCCCTGGTCTAGTCTAAGTATATTCTGTCGAAATGTTATCAATAGAAGCGGGCTCAAGGCTTCATTCAGGCTATATTAGCAAATACAAAAGAGAGTAAAGATTTATAAACATCAGTTATGATCTTTTATGAGAGGAGCTGAGCTTTGGTTATAAATAGATATACAAGAAAATAAAAAGGGATGAAAAGTCACTAAAATTCTTCATTACGGCTCATGATGGTGAATAAAGTCTGTTTGACATCTCCACCGTCAGTTTCTCTTAGGAAACATGTTTCTCTTATGTCCACATACAAGTATGAAATTTGACATGCACACACATCCACATGCATCTGGGAATGCGGGGGCAGGTCTCGGGCAGGTTTGTTGTCCGTCATTCAGATGCAATAAAAGGCGAGCCAACACAGAGCAGCTCCTGTCAGGGCTCAGACGGAAGACAGGCTGGCCTTAGACTTTTTACAGCCCCCGGGGAAATGATTATTATACTCAAGACAAGCACAGCCTCATCCTTCACAGTAACCCCAAAACCCCAATCCTGAAGTCTCAAAGTGTCATTAAAACAGCAGACAGAGAGCGGGGGGGAGGGGAAAAAAAGGTCTGTGCGTGCACAAATATGCAGAGTTGGAAGTGCTGAGGCAAGGCCACGTTTGAAAGAGTAATTGTCAGTATAAATATTTAGAAAGACTTGGCCTTATTAAACAGAAAGATGACAGAAAAGAAGGGAGCTGATGAATAAAAGACGGTTCAAGGGTAAAAGTGAAAAGAGCAGCAGCGAAAAGGGGAGAGCCAGAGAAAGACAAAGAAAACGGATCGGAGGGGAGGAGAGTGGGAACAGGAACCGTGTGTTACCACTGCTCTACTTTGGAAACGCTCAACCGAGCCTGCAGGTGACGCAAAGAGACACCAAAACAGACACATATGATAAATACACACAAAAACTACACTCCTAAACTTCCTCAGGTAGTCAGATGTCAGCAACCTAAGTACTGTCACCTATCATTATGTCTTTAACACCCACATGATGTGCACGCACACACATACACACATTATGCTAATGGCGCCGTGACAGCTCTGCCATATTAACATAGTCCTTTCTGATCTCCTGCCTGGTCACGCTGACATTTCCATATTTTCCCACCATTCGTCTGTGAAGAGGAAAATGAATCAGAGGGGTAGCGTGCTGGAAGGACGGAGGGATGAAATGATGAGACGAGAGACAGCCCGGGAATGCTCAAGTGACGGAGGATGAGAGCCGAGGAGGAGGAAGAAGAGGAGAAGGGTGGCGGTGCTGGGTGGGCGTGATGAAGTGCAAGGAAAGTGGGGATGAAAGGGTGCGAACAGAATGTGGTGCCAGGAATAGAGAATGTAAGAGGGAGCGAAAGGAGAATGTGTTGAGAGGAAGGAGGAGGAGGTGTGAGCTGTAAACAAGGTTAATAGGAGACAGTTGAGGGACAAAAGAGGAAAATTTAGAGGACTTAGAGCGGAGGAAGATGCAAGGGGGCAACTAAAAATGGCTAGGTTGTGGTAGATGGGAGGGGATTGCACAGGTGGAAGCAGAGTAAACTCCACAGCGAACCTTCTGAAAACCAGTGAAACAGAGTTACTGTGATGGAATAAGAAGAGAGAGGCCAGAAAGAAAAAAAAATTCTAATTTTCCTCTGCGGCTCATTTGAGCCGGCCATGGCTTATAAAAACGAACACACGCTTATCAGTCTGTGTCCGCCCGCCTCGCTGCCTGCGACGCCTAATGGCATTCATGTCCTCTGCCTGATCCCCACAATGGTGCAGAAAAAGCTCCGCATCACGGGGGGACAGGGAGCGCAGGCCATCAACGAAAAATATCTAAACGGCCTTCAGAGCTCAGTGGCGTCGCCGTTTCATCAAGCGGCTGGGCTTTGCACTGTCAGGTGGGCCACAATGAAGCTTCCCCCGCTCTCCACGTTCCTGGAGATTGCTTCCCACCCGCCCATTGTGCTGCGAGCGGGAGCGTGTCTAAGACGGAGCGCAGGAGGAAGAATGTGGGTGGGTTTCTTCCTTTGGCCTCTCCGGCACAGCTGTCTCAGTAAGCATTCCGAGCCTTCATTATTCCTCCAGGTTTGTGTGAATTTATTTCCATTATTTTCCTGTTGTTGTTATTGAGGAGCTCACCCTTTCTGCACTCCTGAAGAATAATAACTTTTAGACGGGGAGTTAGGAGTGCAGCACAAACTAGATAAACACTCTCTTACAGGAGAGAGAGAATGATTTGCAGCCTTTCTGAAAAAAAAAAAACTTAAAAAAAAAAACATAATTTACTGAGTTTTGCAAGAAGCCATCAGGTTTCTAACAGTATAATGTTTAACAGACTTTGCAGGCGCACAGAATCCTTGAAGTTCGAGACAAGAACCCAAGTGTTAAAACAAAATAGCAAAGGATGATTTATCAGATCGTTTTGCTCCATCTTTTTTTTCCCCCCTCTCAAGAGTGTGTGTTATTTTCCCGGCACAACAGTGTTTGTGCATTTGCTCTGGCCTTGAATACAAGTGGTTTCTGAATGAAAGCTCCACCAAACTGGGAGTGCTGAGAAGTTCCCAATGTGCAATTTTGTGTTCTTTTGAGGGAAAAAGCACAAAGACACAGATTCGAGTCAAAGAAAGCAACCTAAATTGTTTTCTGTTACATTGTGCTGTTTTGGTTTGTTAGTCTGTGCAGCACGATTTAAAGTGAATGCCTAAAAAAAATATTAAAACCTGCAACAGACTTATTATTCTCTGAATCCTTAAAAAAAAATAAAACATTTTTTCTGTTTCACTTTGAATGAAACTTTGGTCTTTCACAATTATTCTTTCATGAAAAGTCTTTGACACCAACAATTAAACAAGCTCGGTTGTCAAAACTTGCCTTTTCCTGTAGAGACGTTTAACCGAGATAAAGCCCAATCTTTGGAGAATCCAATTAGATTATTCATGCTTTTAATATTACTCATCGAGATCACTTTAATCCTCTTTGTGGGTGGGGAGCAGTTGGGGAGCTGTTTGCCTTCAACACGAACAAATATTGGCCCTTTTTATTGGCTTCATTTTAGGATGGATTTTTAGATTTAATTGTTTGCTTTTAAAGGTTTCAAAGGGGCCGGTATCAGACTACCAACTTTAAATTACCCTGCACCACTCAAAGTTTTAATAATACGGGGAAACAAAAAGCTGATTTTTCACCTATTTGATGTCTGCCTCTAACCACAGAAGAGCTAAACCAGATGGAAAATCGTTATACAAGTTTAGTCATTTCTGTCAATCCGCCTCCACCTCAAAGATATCCACATTTAACCGTTTAACTGCTACTTTGGTTTTGTTATAATTCTTAATTTCTATGTAACTGTTTCATAGGCAAAACCAGTTGTACAAACAGTTGGTAAGGAATAAAATAAACCAGGTTATTTTATCGCCTATCACCGTAGATGATAGGCAACACTGTAATGGTCTATGAATTTCCATGTCTGTCTGCTAGTAAAATATTTTATGATTCACCAGATGGATTTTAAAGAAAGTCTCAGATAGTAACCACTGTTATGAAGATAATGGTATACCTCCATATTGAAATATGGTGACTATTTAAAATGATGACAACCCTCTGCAGCCTAGTCACATGACCAATTTAAATCACTCTAGCTGGAAATATACACCTTCTAAGACTCTGAAGTCTCTACGTTTGACACAAATTGAAACGAACTATACACCAGTTCCTATTTGATGTACGTTGCAGCAGCAGGCAGAAGGAAACACTGAAGTGTCATGGAAAAGCACAGCTCAATCCAGTGTCAGTCTCATTCTTCTATCAAGCCAAAAAGAAAAAAAAAACAGGGCCCAAAGTTAGTTGACAAAAATCTACACAAAGATGACAATAAAAAGACTAAAAAGTTTATTAATGTTCGGCAACAATGGACAGAAAGCAAGAGCAAGTACCAATACCCTATACAGAAGTATTATCTGATGATAATCTGTTGGTATGAAAAAGATCAATACAGTCCAACCCTAGATGTACCTCTACAACTTTACAGATATAGAGCTAACATTTGATGTGGTATTAGCTGGGAGTCATGCCCATCACAAACCCTGAGCATTACATTACATATGTTCCTTTAAGGAATGTAAGCTTTAAATTTATTCAAGTACCCTGAATTATCAAGCTGAACGAGAGGGGTTGAATCAACTTAAACTGGTTTTATCTTCAGTTCTCAGGAGTTCTAATCATTTAAAATAAGGGTGCACTGATTGCAGTTTTCTGTCAGATCACAGATATTTAAAAAGTCTGACCTGCAGATTCTGATTTTGGCCGATACCAATTTTTTTAAATAAACGGACACAGTCAAATGAACACTTTAATGTTCCAAGCTTATTTTACTGAAAAACATGGAACAATACCCTTTAAACTATACAAACTTGTTTAACTAGACATTAGGCAGTGCTCACAGCAGAGCAAAAAGGGGACAGTGGCTGATTTTCAGATCTCTGTGAAGGTGGATGAGAAGCCGGTCTTTCCCAATGATCTTATTCAAGAATCCGCAAATATCAAAATTAAGGAAATCATGTCAGTGCACCCCTAATTTAAAACCAAACATTTGGCTTCAAATAGCATTACTTTAATTTTTACAGCCCTGTTCCAAGTTTGTCCATTTCTGAAAAGGGTTAAATTTTTATGCGACCACAGATACTAATAGATGCTAACACCGCAGTTAAAGCTGAAAGCCATTTACTTAGATAATAAATGGTTTCAATTCCATCAGTCATGAAAGGCTATAGTTTTGGACCTCCACACATAGCTTTCAATACTTTCCTCCTTTACTGCCTGACATGCGGTGAAATTACAGTTTTCTGTGACTGTAATTTTGGAGCGGGCTATTCATCTAAGTCCAACTGAGCTTTGAAAACTCAAAAATGTCAAATGTATTCCTGCACCGCTGATATAAAAGTGTGATTTTCGACACTTTGGTTAACATTACCTCCCAGTGTAGCTGGCCTGGTTTTGTGTGCAATGTTGCAATTGTTATTAACAAAGCAGATACTGCAGAGGCTGCTTGTCATGTCCAAACCACTGCTGGGCGGTTCTAATAGCAGTTATCAGCGGGAGTCCAGGAAAGAGAAAAAAAAAAAAAGCAAGCACAAAAACTGAACCTGCTGTCTGCCACTGCCATCAAACATCACTGGTTCCTCTGACTTTCACACAAAAATCGAATATGAACGTGCATACAGTGGGCCCATGCACAATCGTATGCGCACACATTTAGATGTGGACAGTTGATATGCAGGAGAGCAGAGTCTGGATGCAGCTTCAATTTGACAGGCGAGGCAATTTGACAAGCCAAGAATAAAACCAGGAAATGAAGACTTGAGATGTGTCTCGTCTTCTCATTGACCTCTCCGCGGGGCCCTTCTATGAGGGGCCAATCAATAACATATGGGAAGGCTACTTTTAGAAGTCGCCACTGCGCATTATGGACTTCTCACATGACATCACATCATAATGTATTCATGCTGTATGCTTTTCCAGGGAGCAAGTGAGTCAAAAGCGTCTTTGTTTGATAAAAGAGGCACACTTCAAAGACTTCAAGGCTCCCACAGGAGACAGGCACTCAAATCATCACAGATGTCCCATCAGCGCAATAAAGAAAACTGTTTTTTTTAAGGATAAAAAAAGGTACTGTGTTACAGAAAGGTTGCACGCAAATAGACAGGAGGTAAAACTTCGGTCTGTGATGCAACAGGAGGGGGGCTTTGGAGCAAAATGAAGGGAGTCCTACGTTTTACTTTGTTCACAGTAACATGATGAAATATCAGATAACAGACTCTGAACATTGAGCGAGGAGAGTGGAGAAAAATCAGGGAGAAATGAGGAAGGGAAGCAGAAATGCATGAAAAGTGACAGAAGGAGAGCGAAGGAGAAAGAGGGGTACAGAGGGAGGGACACTGGGAGACATGAACAGGCTTCAAAGTGCCAAGGAGAAACGAACAGCTGGAGGAGAGGATCTGCACCAGGAGGTATATCTTTATGTGTGTGTGCTTATTTAGCGAGTGTGCGCACATACATATGCATCTGGATGCATTTTCCTGTTTAGTTGGCTGTTTAAAACAAACACGCCGTAGGAACTGAGTGGAAAAAATAAGCATTTGCCAATTCAATTAAGTGTGACAATGTAATAAAAATAAAAAAAACTAAGAGGAAAATTGACTAAATTCTCACCAGGAGTAGTTAAACTCCTCTCAAGACTGCAAATCTTTTTGCTAGGGCTGTGATATATTCAAAATGTATATATGAGAGGAATAAAAGCTGTGCGGGTCAGAAAACATCCACCTGCAACATTATTGAATAATGCAAAGACAAAATAAAAAAAGATAAATACTATTTTTCTCTACTTAAAAAAAACTATGTGCTTTATTTTCTTGGGCACCATCATCTAAAACTGATGCGAGCAAAGAAATGGCACTGAAGGTCCATCTGACTGGATTTATTATCAAGATGCAGAGCACGAGTGTTTTGTTCTTGGAATAAAAATACCAATTTTATTGCACTCCAAGCAGTGCTATGCTATATTTATACTGAACACATTGATATTGGAATAGTGAGGGAAAAAAAATTGATAAACTGTGCAGCCCTGTGCACAATCAGGTAGACCACAATTGCTTTAAAAAGTCTACGCCTGGTTTAGAAGATAGTGGCTGAACTGCCAAAGCAAAAGCAGGGAGACGTGAGAGACCATTTTGTCCTGAGATCAAACCCATGCACTATGCATGAAGCAGAATAAAGGTTTTACCTTCACACTATTCAACTGTTGGGTCCTGACATAAACTAAGCACACAAAAGCTGCTGCACATTCTGGATGACATTGGCCATCTTCCACTTCCAGTACATGAAAAAGGGAGAATATTTCGGGAAAGACTAACTGCTGGTCAGGAAGGTCAAACATGCAGCTGGAACTAAAGCAGGAAAACTGGAGCGATCTTTCCAGCAGAACAACAGTTTGTTGTGTGTTGCTGCAACAACAATGCAACAGGAGGAAGAATCCTACACCCCGACAACAGTTGTTAAATCATTTAGCATGTGCCGACCCAAGGGAGAGCCACTCAGATGGGATTAAAGTGACAAAAACAGTGGAGCCAAAATGAAGCGTGTGGTCATGGAGAGACGAAATACATTTCCACACATGCAACATGCTGGTAAAGCAAAAACCACATTAAGACGGGGAGTCACAGAAAGGCACACATGGTGCAGAGGTACTGCACTCCACTAGGTGAATAATTCATTTCAGAGTACGAAATAAAGCGCCCGGCTCTCCTCCTCCTCCTCCTCTTGTCTCTTCATTATTGATAAACACCAACATCTACACTGTACCTTACCCTGGAGAGAGGGGAAGGCAGCAGGGAGCCAAAGAGCAAGATGGAGACATGGTCAAAGAGAAAAGAATAAGAACCAAAGAAATAAATGTGAAACAGGGACAAATAAAGAATAAAACAAAACAAAACAAAAAAAGCAGTGAGCAGGGGTTTTATGTTCTGATCTGGCCCTGGATTCGCTTTGGGTCAGTAAATTCTTACTTCTAACAAGTTGTCTCTTCTGAACAGAGAGGATATAGCCCTCCTGTGCCAAACAAATAGCTGCTGCTTTCTATGGTGCCTCACCATTGCCATCATGTCGGCCCACTGAATAAGTGACTGAATATCTTACTAGCTGGCAGGCAGACAGACAGACACCCAGCTCCCCTGCGGCTCCTGGTTCTGCTTTGTCTGTTCTGGACCCAGCACATCACTCTACCTCCGCTGCTTTTCTCCGCATCACTTTTCCTCCCTCAGTGCTATAGTCCTGTCCTGTCTTTTTTTTTTTTGGAATAAATCCCTCTCATCCCTCTGGCTCATTCTGCTCTTCCTTCACTATATATTATAAATATATATATATATATATATTTTTCTTACTCTGCTAGTTCTTTTCTGTCTGATTTCCTCACCCTGGCTCTGTGCACCATCACTCCTCATGGTAATTGGAGTGGGCATGTTATTTTAGCCCTGCATGTAATATTGGGTCTTCTTGAGCTGGGTGACCATAGTGACAGATCCGCAGTCAATGTGTGAAGATAAAACCAAAGTCTGAGGATTTCTAGGATGTTTTTCATATGAGTCTATGGTCTGTGGGATTGGAATGTCTTGATCTATTCTCCATTATGCATTCTGAGGGCTTCATCCTATTTATGAAGCAATAAGCTCATCTAAAAAGATCCAATCAGATGTCATTCTTTGAAAGTGTGTGTACCTACTCTGACCGTGAAAGCATCTAGTTTTGAAAATAGCCATGAATTAAAGGATCAAAAACCACCCAAAGTGCGCAGACGAAGTGCTATAATAAAAAACTCTAAAAGCTGAATGTGTAGGCTTGTCCATCTATCCATCTCGTGTGTGCATGCTTACATCCTCCTCTCAGTGTGTCAGCTGCAAACATAATGTGATTATGTGTCCTATTTTCGCCTCCCTAACAACACTTGGATGTGAGAGTCTACCAAGGTGTCAGAGAGGATATTTCAGGCTGGGTGTGATTATTTCCCCCGAATTAAAACTGGAGCTGCCTGTTAAAGGGAGAGGATTCCCATGACAGGCTAATCTTTGGGCACAAACACAGCTGTGTTTCCAGGTTATTCACCGCCCATGTTCACCTTTACTTCACCTTGAGATTGTGTTTGCGTTTTCCCAAAGCTTCGGGGCTGCCACTCAGTCTGCCAACCGAGGAGCCCGTTGGTCAGCAACGCCGACTATGCTTCCAGCTCATTACTGGCTGAGAGGGGCGAGACTCGAACCTAATTTATGCCTCACATTAAAGGATTAAAATGCAGTCCTGTTATGAGCAAGACCGCTATTAGCACAGTCAATCTGTCAGGAGGATCACACAGCATGTTACCGAATCAATGCCAGCCATATGGAAGACAGAAGGTCAGGCAAACAAACAAGGAGGAGTGCAGCAATATTGGGATAAACCGATGATTGTGTCAATCATAACACTCTGCAACAGCCAGCCGGATTGCATTAGTGCTGGGAAATGTGTGTGTGGGAGCGCAGAGAGGATGTCTGCGGGAAGAGATGTGTGAGGACATCGGTTACAAAGTTTGACCCAGACAACAACAAAAAGAAAGAAGCAGGGTAAAGTTGGTAGAGCCGTTTCCTCTCAGCAGGAAGGTTGTAGGATTGAATCCCAGCCCGGGGACCTTTCTAGGTAGTTTCTATGTTCTCTCCATGCCTCCCTAGTTCTTGTTTGTCTCTGTTAGGGCTGGGTGATTTATCGATTTAATCGATTAATTCGAATTTTCCATTTATAAAGATTTAAATTTGGGAAAATCTAGATTTTTCCCCACCAATTTCTTTGGGGCTTCTGTAGTTCAGAGGTCACCCCACCTGTCAAGATGCTTGTACACGAGATGACAATATGGCAGCTAGCAAAGAGGATCTACTTCTCAAAAAAGGCACAGTTTCTTCAGTTTTCTGGAACTGGTTTGGTTTCGCAACCTCAGACTTGGAGCAACAAACACCTCCCTGCAAAATCTGTTTGATGGCTCTTGCAACAAAAAACAATACAACTGATTCGTTTCGACGCCTGAAACAGAGGCACTCTGTTAAGTGGGAAGCAAAATCGATTAAAATCGAAAATCAAATTTAGGATGAAACAAATCAGAGATTTCTTTGGGGGCCATATCGCCCAGCCCTAGTCTGTGTGTGTCACGTGATGGACTTGAGACCTGTCCAGGATTGTGACTCATTTGATTGAAGCGCCACAGATAATTGGGCAAACAGTAAAATGTCTCATTAGTCCACCTGGATTTAAAAAACACAGACTGACAATGCGACTCCTTTTGAATTTGATATTTTTTCACAAAGATAAATGGAGCTACAATGAAGCAGAAAGATAGCAACAATTAGTAAACAGCAGGCACGTAGCATGCTGAAAAGCAAAATGAAAAAAAAAGGACACGAGGGAATGACAAAAGATAACCAAAGCAATTAAAAAAGTTAAAAGAAACCATTCTTTTGTATATTAGAGCAGCAGAATTGTATGCGTCAAAGTTATCTTCCTGCAGGTCTGCAGTGAGCTGAGAGCTCCGTGGTGAGCAGCCCATTGTCTTTAAGTCTCAATAGAAAGCAGGTAAGATGAAACTTTAACACACTGCTCCGATCAGCACGAACACAAAAGGAAGGAGGGGAAGGTATTTCCGATGAGGGAGGGAATGAAACCGAGGCAGGAATGAAAAGATAAAAAGGGTTTGAGCTTTATTTGAGGAACAATGAAGCAGAAAAGTAGTAAGCAGCTAAAATTTACGATGAGCTCGTGCCTATGGGTAGCTCTCCGTCTCCCCTTGCTTTGTACATAATGTTTAGATCAACTTTGATTATTCTCTGATGAACAGTCGCTATGACAACTTGCCTCGGGAACATTGTGTATTGTTTTGAAGCTGATAGATGGGCGAATGAGCAACTGATAGACAAAAAACACAGCCCAAGGAGACAGATCAAACAGGAAGGGGCACATAAACTGATGTGTTTTTCCCCCCACTGCTGCTCCGCTGTATGAAATTAAATAAAACAAACTAAAAATATGTGGCGGGCTTGTTGCATGGAAACACTCACAGTACGATAAAACAGAGAAGGGAATTTCTGGGTTAGACTGGAACTATAAAAGCCAACACAAAACAACTTTTATTATGCTATAAAAGGCAAGTGGGCTTGACAACTTTAGTAGCACACAGAATAAAGGAAAATAAAGCATAATAAAAACTTTAAAACATGAAATGGAAGCCAAAAAAATGTGGCTTTTTGGCAGCAAAATATGTGTAACAATCTAATTGAAAGTAATTAAAAAATGCTTACAAGTTTCTTGGAAATTGTAATTTTTTCCATACAAGTGGTTAGCCACAAAAGGAGCCTAACAAATGAATGAAGCGGGAAACAATACAGTTCCGTCTGTTTCTGTCGTGGAGTGATAAGCTATTAAACCTGCAGATAAAAAGGACAAGGTCAAAAGCACTCAAATTATTTCTAACTGTAAAAAAGAATAACTGCAGAACAGGCGAGGCTTAACTACTACAGCGCCTGTCCCGTCATAATTGATTGTTTAACTCGCCATATTTCTGTCAATTTTAATGTGGTGATTTTCATTTTATTTTCCCTCCTTTGAAACTGGATTGTAGATTGCCGTTTCCACTGGCAATGCGTGTTAATTACATAAGCTCCGCTACAATGTTTCCTCTCAGTCAATTTGCTTGAGAAGAAGTCGGAGAAAAACCAAAAGCAAAGCAACGTGTTGGTTTTGTAACCATCTGGAGTAAAATCAGTGTCATCGAGTAGCTCTGTGCTCTGGCAGCAGCTCTGCGGTGGGCAGTGCGTCCTCCAGCCAGCCTCAGAAAAAGATTTGTTTCAGCCATGCTAAATAGAACTGAGTAATAGCAGTTTAATACATTATGCACAGAGAAACGTTTATTAAAGTGCGCCATCATCGACATTTTTCTTTTTTAGCTTGTTCTTGTAAAAATGTTTTGTCCAGCTGACCTTTATTTCCTCGGAAATGTCTCAATAAAACTTCCCAGTACCGAAGTAAAATAGGTCAATCAAAAACATCATGCAGAACTCATTTTTTCCTCTCAATGAATTAGAATGATGCTAAATAATTAACATTGGATCTACTTCTTCAAATTACAGTTCACACAATGAAACACTGGATAAATCAGGTTTAACCAGTCTGATGTCACAAAAAAGAAACTAGTCCAATGGTCAGATATTGTTTTTCAGCCGATTCCTTCTGCAGGGGTCGACAAAGTAAGCAAACTCCCGTGAAAAAAAGATTTGGCAATTGCATGACGCAACCTGGGCTCGAATCTGCAGACTCAGAATTACAACCCTGCAGCCCTGACAACCGAGCTGCAGCCCCTCTGAATGTTAGTCAAAGAAAAAGAAGAAAGTTGCAGCTTGAAATCGACTATTATGGATTTTCAGTGGCCGATCCTGAGGACAGTTATTGGCTGATAATTAAAAAGTATTCTGTCGTTTCTTTCTTTCTGACTGAACGGTTAATGCAGGATGTGCAACAGTCAAATGTATAACTCGTAAAAGAGTTTCAAACCTTTTAAAACACCCTCAACATTTTATTTTATTTTTTTAAATAAGCAAAAATCTTGCCATTTTCTGCTGGATGTGACATTTCTCTGCCATGAAAGGCCCTCTAGCTGTGAAAAGTGCAGCTAGATTGACAAAAAGGCGTAGTGCCACCTGTAACAAAACTGAGCTGTCCACAGATGTGCCTGTCTGGTAATCATTTTAGCGCACTGAAGCCAGAGTCAATGCATTTTTTTAATGACGATATGAGTTCATTAAATCAGCAGTGTTCCTCTAGTTACATAAACTTAGAAAACATTAGGAGATTTGTGTTTGGTAGATTATTTCTTTGTTGTAAAACTGCTTCTTGGCAATAAATCTTATAATAGTGTATAGTTTCACTTTTAAATGGTGCCACATTTGTAAGGAACATGCATTTGTGGGATGAGCAGTAGGATTGAGTATGTGGGTTGTGCACATGAAAAACAAATCTCTGCTTAACAGCTTATTTTGTTGTTATTGACACTTTATTTGAGTTTCTGGTACCTCCAGGTGCTGCCAATCAGGTGCCCTGTATTAGATTTGTCGAGAACCGATGTTACAATATTAAAATAATCTACCAAACACTAATTTCCATACTTTTTGTGCCATTTAAAAAACTTGGTTTATTTTTACAGTCTAAAGTATAGCTGCATATAACAATGTTGTAGAAATTCAGAGCAAACGAATCAAATCTCTGGTTTCTCCAGTTGTTTACATATTTTTAAGTTGAACAGCTGTGGGTGGACTTCTCCCTTTTTTAAAATAATGTGTTTTTCTTAGTTTTAGCTCGAAGAGGCTCAGACACCACGATGGTGCTACACGTGATCCGACTCTCAGTTGATTGAAGTCACTTCTCAGAGATCATAAGGAGGAGCACAACAACAAACACACACACACACGCAGTGGCACATGCTGGAGCCATCTCCTGTCAGGTCGTTATTACACCGGGTTGAAGCTGCCTTTGTTTATTACCTGCCCCTTAAGGCGGAGTGACAGTCAGACGATTGGGAACCCAGGGATAGATGTATGGAGGTACAAACAGAGAGATGGCCCTGCTATGCTCCAGCGCCGGGCTTCAAGGACAGACGGGCTTTTCAATATCACAGCCTCTGTGTAATTGGACAGTGCTGTGTCACGCGTCAAAGAATTTCTTTTTTTTTTTTTGTTCCCGTGTTATATTAAAAGCAGCATAGGGTATCCCCTGCTGTGACTTGCCATTGAGACCAAACTCAATAAGAAAGAAAATGGGGGGGCTGGCACAGATTTAATTACATTCATAATTCACCCATTTTTAGCTACAATCATTCAGGGTTAAGGAAATCCACTTCAACTAGCCACCCACACCCTGCGTCGCCTTGAATGATCCAGATATCCAGGGGAATTTCACTGACAGGCTGAAACTCTCAAAGTGAAAGTAAACACAGAACATGGTATGCAGTGGTAAAATATTAACAGATATGCTCTTCCTACTGAAGTGCTGTGAGCGTGTTTGTGTGCGGCTGTCTACTGCCGTATGATACTGTGTCTCTGAGGCCGCCTGCTGCGTCTTCAAAAGGGAGGAAAAATAAAATCTGCTGTCGCGAACATCCTTCTGTCTTCTTTTTTTTTTTTTTTTTTTTGAGTTTTGGTGTGTTTGCTGCACCTCACAGCCAAATCACAGCACAGGCAGGCAGGCTTTTTTCCGACAGAGGGGGAAGACGAGCAAAGCAGATCAAACACCAGCCAACTAATCACAGACGCCGGCTAATTAGTGCAGTCCTCAAAGGGAAACCAGGAATGAGTGATGATTCCCCCTCATGAATTTCCCCAATGACGCTGTGCCGTATGCCAGCATGTGAAAAGAGAGGCTAAAGTGCAAAGAGAGACACCTCTGGCCTTGTAATCTTATCATCTGAAAGCACCAGGGCAAAGTGGTGCTCAATATCTCTTATCAGGGTTTCAGTTATGTGCGCGCGCACACACACACACACACACACACACACACACACACACACACAGAAACAACTCACACTGTCAGAAACTCACACACGCTTTCGCAACAATGTTTTATCTCTGCATCCCTAAATTAGACCGCATGTAACATTTCCCATTAAGGGATTTCTGGAGCGATTAAATTCCAAGCACAGTGATATTCCAGCCTCCGGAGCGGAGCACAGGTTGACAATCTTGTGTGTAAGCTCCGAGTGCTGATTAACTGCCGGATCTGCAGCACTGATCCCAGATTTCCAACAGGATCAGAGGCAACCAATTACAGATGTGCTTTACACATACACGCTCCTCTGCCTCGCGGATGCAACCGCAGGACGGTCCACAAGCAAATTCCTTTGAGCTGAAACCGTCGTAGAGAAAAATAGTTCTCCTGCGTGAGAACATTCTTTCCTTTAATATCATACTAGAGGGCACCTGTCAGAGGATGCTCAGACACAGGGAGAGCTAATAAAGTTAATATGTCAAAAAGCAGCTCAGTAAAGAGGATTTGCCGTGAAATAAAACCAATCCATCACCTTTTGAAGTGTTCGAATTTCCGTTTTTATCACTTTACATCTTAGCGCCGATCCAATTTTATTTTTTTCTTTTTGTTTTTGAACAGCACTCGCAGCGGGAAGATAAAAACCCAATCATTCACGTTTCTTTCATTTCACCAGGTTTCAACACTGGAACGGTGCCCTTCCTCTATCCTTTGGAAAAACTACCACCACCAGCTGACATTTGCTTCACACAATAACGGTGTGACAGTTGGCATTAATGTGGCACAAATACAGAGATTTCAGACTCATTGTTGCGACAACAAATTTGCAATATGCTTTGAACGTTAACAGCTGCGGCGGGGCGGCTGGAAAGTGGAATGAATTGATGAGGCTGGTCAGCGAAGACAAAAAGACATCTGAAAATAAAATTAAACTAGCCAATTTACGGTTGAGCGGCACAGTAGAAGGGGGAGAAAAATGTGTTTAGATAAATAGGAGCATGAGAGTCATTGGAGGGGAGTGCTGCAAAGCAAACCAACAGCTGCTGAGCATCACATCTGCTCCAAGTGGAGTCATCAGCAAACAGACAGACTGGAACCGACCCACCGAGGCAAGCCCCAGGGAAAGCGAGGGATGGACGGAGGAGAAAGACTGCAAGCAAATGTTAGTAGAGCGAAGCAACAAGGGGGAAGAGATGATACAATTAAAGAGACTGAAAATGGAGGATAAATATAGAGACAGCGATGCAGAAAGGGAGGGGGAGATTTCTGCAACCTGTTACTTTTTTCTCCTTCAAAAAATCGACTTGAAGGAAGGCGGGGTGGGGCAGGTTAGACGGTTTTACATGCAGCGGAGAAAACTCGAATCCCTTGCCGTCTTTTACCTCTCGTCGTTTTTACCCGCCCTTCTCGCTCTCTACCCTGACATCCTTCCTCCATCTCTGTTCCTCCCTCCTACCCGTCTCCTTTCTCTTCAGTGAGACTGACAGAACAAGAGACGCCTGTGAGAGTAAAGATGAAAGGCCAGTGTGGGAGGGGTATGAATGCATGTGAGGTGAATGAATGATCCCCCTTATCCCACAGCCCCACATTCAAGTCAAGCCACCCTGCCCTGACACAATAGCAAAGAGACGAAGAAATAAATACAACTCCATTGAGGCGCGGAGGTCAGTTTGCGTGTTTGCTTTGCATTCGTGCATATTTTAATTCTCGCAGAATGAGAAGCTGCTCCAACAAGTTCAACCTTGCCTCATGTCATGCAGTAAACAATACACCTTTAGCTTGTGGAGAAGCGCCCTGGCGGGGGAGGTGGAGCCCCTGAGAAGTGCACATTGTTCATTCAGGTTCCCAACCGCTGGTCGTGAGGGCAACCCCGCAGCAGAGCGAGCGATGTCATTTGGCAGCAAATGAAGGCGGGGGGGGGGAGAGAAAGCAGTTTCTGCATCTCTCTCCGAGCTCTCACGGCTAGCTCTAACATTGAGTTAGCCTGTGATCGGGACAAAGCTCAGTTTGTGTTTGCGTCTCTGCGTGGCGAATTAAACATAGCTGCTGCCCTAACGGTTCCCTTTAGCTCGCCACCTCCTCTCCTCTCATCCAACGCACCCCTCTCGGCCTGAAAGAACAATCTTCTGACACAGCGTGCCCCTTCCAAAATATTTACCCACTCAGCGCTAGCCAGACACAAAAGCCATTCTTCCACCCTCTCTGATGTCGAACATTCAAATAAACTCGGAATCCAAAATACGTGTGGAGTGCATCTGCTCGAGATTGCACTTTCCTTCCTGCACGCCATGCCCATAAGCACACACACTTTACTGCCAGGATTTCTTCATTCATAAACATTTCAACTGGTTTATTCAGTCGACAGATGTTGGAGTTAGTGAGGAAAAACAAGCACAGGAGCAACAGTAGTCATCCCACCTTGCCAGTGGCAGCGAATGTGTTTGAGCTGCACGTCTCCTCACACGAAGCCCTAAGATTCAATAAACCCAGACTCCGTTCCAACACCTTTTCCTGTGCAGCTTGTGCTCCATTTCCTCTCCTGCCTTTCAGCTCCTATCTCAATCTATCACCTTACATACACCCCTCCTCCCCCACACGTTCCCAGTCCTAATCTTTTTTTTTTCCCCTTCTTCTCCCCTGTCCGAGTTCTTTCTGCTAACCAACTTTCATAGCAGCTCTCCAAACTAATCCATCAATGTCCGTTTTTAGCAAGTAAACCCAAATACAAGCTCATTTGGAATGAGGTGCTAAAACTGGATGCTGGCTTGTAAAAAGTCAAAAAAGACCGACTCAAGGATGTGTTCAAAATTGCGAAGACTCAATTCCCCCCCCCAACTAGGTGCTTAAAATAGAAGCAAACAAATGAGGAGTCAAAAAGAGACAGTGCACCCAGACTAATGGACCATCCTGAAGCCTACAGTTTGTTCAAAAACTCCTGTGGGGGAAACACATGCTTATAAGTAATAATCTTCCATCAAAGCAAAATGTTACATGGACTCCTCCATCTTGCAGCATCTTTGACTGATTTCAAGGCATGCCACCCTCCTTTTCGAAGAAGGATGCGGTTCCTTGGGCTGCACCTGTGTCTCATTACCTCCACTGATGGTTCAGTAACAGGCTCCTCTCTTCCCTCCCCATGGTGCTATCACGCCTTTCCTGCCTTTGGCTACTGCCAACATACATTTACCTCCAACAACACGGACCTGCACTCGTCTCCTTCCCCTCCCCTTTCTCATCTCACTGCATGCATTCACAGGATCTCTGGAGCCCCCTTTTTCACTGGCCACTTCTGCCATTACAGACTCAGCACAAATGGGGTTTGTCAACTGTGAGGTGATCTAATGATTTTGTGCTAGACTGGCCCCTGACCTCAATTTATCAGGAAGCCCTCAGAGCAGCCCTTTCCCTCGATCAGGACGCATCCACTTTTGGCACACTTCATTTTGTCGATATTATTCTGATTTACCATAATTCACGCCTTCATTATGAAAACAAATTATCGTGGAGTTGCAGCTGATTAAACTCTACTCACCAGCTCAACAGTCCAAATCCCCGAAAGATGTTCAATTTAAATCGTGTAGAACAGAAAATGCAGCAACTGTTTTACTAGTTCGTCCTTTATCAACTTGTTAAAACATGTTTTGTTCATTCAAATTAAGTGGCTGCAGCTAAAACAAATTGATGCAATTTATAGTTATGTCAAACCAGTCAAATAATATTGATTTTAAATGTTTATGTAGATAAATAAAACTCTAAATCAATAACATTTTAAAAGAGTGAAATGTGCAAAATGAGTTTTTTTCCCTCCAATGTTTCTGTTGACTGTGACCCAGGGGTTCAATTGTAACTTCCACAGCAATTGTTTCCAAATGCCTTTAAGCTTGCTCGGATGTCCTGACATCGTACTTCAAAAGATGTTGACTTTGGAAGATTGAGGTTAAGTTTCAACCCTTATCATGTAGACCTGATTTAAGCTGCACAAAGGAACTGTGACTTCCACTGCTGCGTCAGCTAAATCCTCCCACAGCTCCTTTGTAGCCGCAGAGGAATTCGGCTTCACTTGTTCACTTGACAAAGTTTTCTTCATATCCCACAAGACCTATTAACTAAAATTTCTTAAACAAAGGGTATTTGGGACAGCGAATGGCTGGAAGTGATCTGGTATTTTTCAAGCCTTCTCATCTTTTAGCTTCATTTTAAGACCCTCCGATTGCTAAAGAAATATGATCATAATGTTAACCTAAAAAAAACAGTTAAAAATGTTTAACTTTTAATATCAAAATCTGTTCCCAACTATTATTGATGGCAGTGCTTTGATTTATGTTGACACAATTCATAATGAGTCATTTTAAAAAGAAATATGTTTTTAAACCCTTCTTTTTCACATTTAAATCAATTAGCTGTGGTATATATAAGTTGGAACTGCAATGCTTTCCTCCTTATTGCAACTCCACAAGCCCCTCTTTCACACCTTTTCTGAGGTGTTACTCAGATCAACTCGTTTTGAGGCTGTCTCTTTAAATCCAAACGAGGCACTTCACGTCCCGCCCCCCTCCAGCGCGGTTCATTCTACTTTGATTAGAGGACTTTACGACTATATAGCAGCGCAGAAACTTTTTATTTACAAATAATTCAAAAGATGTCAACAACAGAAGACTTGTCCATCCTGCCTTACATGTTGGAGCCAGAGTCTGACCCAGAGCCAGAGAAGAATGAAGACAACATTTTAGTTGGCAAGTCCAGACCTTATATGGCAGTTCTGTCACAAATACTGTGATGTAATTGTTCAGAAAACTTAATAGAAAATAGAGAAAACCGAATAATTAAAAAGTATCATCCAAACACAATATAAAAAGATCTACTGAGCACCAGGAGAGACCAGTTCAACTTTTCTGCAGTCCTAGATACTCCAACTAAACAACAAAATAAATTTAATGACTAAAAAAGCAGATTTTGCATATGATCTAATGACTAAATGAAGAACTGAGACAAGTAGTGTTACTAAAAGCTGAACTTATAACAATACACAATTTATTTCTCATTTAGAAAAGACAAATAGTGAACAAGCTAGCTTGTTAGCTGAAATCACTATCCAAAATCCAGGGGTGCCTAAACATTTGAAAACTGTACATTTATTTCTAACCAGCTCAATTAGAGCAGGGCTGTATGATAATGATAAGCTGTATGATCTGCGGTATCACTGGCTACAAGACTCACTGTGCTGACCTGTATTCAGTGATATGAAATTAGAAACAGAGGCAGCTGCACTGCAGGACTCCAGCTCTGCTTTGTCCACTGTAACCATCAGGAAACAAGGAGTATTTTTATGGAAAATCTGTTGCAAAAGATAGATAAGCTGTTTCGAGTTCATAAGATTTCACTTTTACATCAAAAGTTTAATAAAAAAAAGAACTATTAGCAGTTCAAATGATGTCAAATAAAATGAGCGTATTTTCCTAGAATTTGATCAAACTCTCACTCCAACAATAAATTCGGTCTAGAACTTTCATAAAAATTAAGTTTCATACTGAATGTAATCAGCCTGACTTAACCATGATATCATTGCCAATTTTTTATTAAAGGTCAATTAACCCCAATGTTAAGAATTATTTTTGCATTCATTAAACATGACAAATGAATGCAGTGGCAAATTTACACGAGTCCTAAAATCAACTTCTGGGCTCAGAGGGCAACAAACATTAGCCCGGATAGCTTCCGAGATAATTCACTCCAGAGTGTGATGGCTGTGGGGGAAACGGAGTGGCTATAAGCATTAGAAGATCATGGATAGACTCTCTCCTACGTTGTGCATATTAATTCTTCTAATGCAGCTACACTCAGCTCGTCACACCTTGACACTGCATAATTATGTCATCTCCAAGGAACGAGCGCTTAAAGGGCAGACATGTAGCGTAGCAGACTGCCTCTGTCGATGGGGATGTTAGAAAATGTCAATACACGTCTAAAAAAGCTTTACTTTTAGCAGATTGAGACCTTTAGGCTGCAGAGTGGAAACAATGTGTTGGATCTAAAAACGACACTGGAATGACACATGCAAAGGCATCTTCATAAAGCTGCAAAGTTCTTCACAGAGGAACCTTTTCACAGTTACCAAGCAGCCAATTCTGTAAGTATTATCCTGAGTGACAAGAGCGTCAATCAAACACCCAGATCCTCTCACCCATGGCCTCCCGCCATCCATCAATCCGTCCTGACAGCCCTACCTCCTTCTCTCTCTGTGTAAATAAACAAGGAGCGAGAACAGGGGCGGAGCAAAGAGCAGCGAGGCACAAAATCAAAGTAGGACACTCAAACTTTGCAGCGAGCAGAACAAGTCAGGTTAACGGATTAAATGGAAAAGTGAGGCAGAGTTTTGGAAAAACAAACACTAAAAGGATGAGGAAAGGAGGGCCAAACAGGAAGCAAGGTCACAATGGGCTGATGAAGGAAGAGACAGGAGGAAGAGTCATCTCCAAGGAATGAGGAGGAGACAAATTAGAGAGGAGAGGAGAACAGAACGGCACAGGGACGACAGCCAAATGAGCGGGCAAACAAAAAGGGAGACATGTACAAAAATTCTGGGAGAGATAATGGAGGGGGGGGGGGAAAAACACATTCATCGAGGGCATCAATAATCCATGCCAGATAAAGCAATTCCGTGTTAAAAAGTAAAAGATGCAGTAAAGAGTGAAACAGTGAAGCGAAACGGGGAAAGGAAGCAAATGAACAAGGAAAGTTGGGGAGGTGGAGCCGCAGGGAGTTCTATTTAAAACCAGAACAATTGTGTTAGTTTACATTAGGAGAGGAACTACATCCTTCCCTCACCTCCCCCCACCTTATCTTCCTCAGGCTGCATCTATTTAAATGCGTATTTAAACGGCGAGTGCCACTGCTCTAATCACGACTGGCATCACAGCACACTCTCTCTGCTCTCCCCCCTACACACACACACACACACACACACACACACACCCCACCTCCCCTCCAGCAATCAGACTTCTTCTGAAACTCCACACTCAGTGCTTCCACACACACACTCATGCGAGCACCCTGCATGACTGTGTCGTGCTTGAGAAGAATTCATGAATCATTGGTGCACAAATCAGCCACAAGGTTGGGAAGTGTGTGTGTGTGTGGTGTGTGTGTGTTTGTGGGGGGAATAAGGGTAAAGGACAGTGGGTAAAGTGCTTCTAATAAAAAAGGATTTAGGGGAAATAAAAGAACATTGAGGAAATGACTCTTTGCAACCTGAAGGTGTGAGCACACGTCCGGGGGGTATTGGTGACAAGTCGCACTTGGATATTTTCTCTTCGCTTTCCTCTCCTAAAGACACAAGGCTAAAACAGCAGGCAGCAACGTAACAAGCAAGCGCAGCGTTAACGCGTGTATGCACAGAGAGTAGCTAGTAAAAATTCCACTTTCTGCACAAAAAAAAAAGACATTTGAAGAGAACACTAAAGCTCTGTGTACAAAGAAATGAATCTCACACACAAACCCTCCATCAGCTTCAATTTCAAGAGAAACTGCCCAATCATCTCCAGTTACTGAGCCACTTTTCCTCCGGGGTCATTTCTCAAAGACAGGTCTGTCCACTGACACAGGTGTGGTGTGGAGGGACGACGGGAAGGGAGCGAAGGACAATAGATGGCCTTTTCAAGGGCCTCCCACGATTCACCTGGATTAGAGGGGAACAGGAGGCAGAAGAGTTTGGGAGGGCTGAGGCGGGAGGAGGGTCTCTGAGCTCGACTCAGAACAATGATGTTTCTGTTTTCTGGAACAGTAAGTCCATCATTATGTCCAGCAGCAGCCAGCTGACTGCCTGGACTATAAACAACACCATAAGGTCACTGCTTGTTTTAACAACCCACTCTTTTTGTTCCCATGTGCTGTTTGAAATGCATTGTTATAGGGTTTCAAACCAAACCACTTAAAGCAAACAAAGATTTGGAGGGGGTAACAGCATTTCCTTTATTATATTTTTAATGTTTTCTACCATTATTACCCTATGATCAAAATGTTTCAAAGCATCAAAAAAATGTTTAATAATTTACTTCCCAATCACTCATTTATTGTGCATGAGTGTAACAGCAAAAGGCATCACTGAGACAATAAACAGTTGGCACTTATTTCTTTTCAAGAATTAATTTATAAGCATAGCTGTGATGATTTAAATATTTTTTCTGTTCCTGGATCTAAGTGTTCACATTTTTACTAAGTTTTACCACCAGTTCTTTACATTGCTTGTATATACCTCCTACTTATCACTGTGCTGTTTTTTTTTCTTTTTATATTTTTATGTTGCTTTTCTCTTTTTTTAATATCATATTCGCTTACTGATCATTTTTCTACCTCATTGTTGTACAGGTGCTGGTCATAAAATTAGAATATCATGAAAAAGTAGATTTATTTCAGTAATTCCATTTAAAAAGTGAAA